>CALNHX010005935.1:0-98514 GCA_940337035.1 Agriotes lineatus | reverse complement strand
GTTATTTTCATTTTGTTTATCATAGTATTTTGTTTTATGTTTTACGAACTTTACAACGTCTGTCACTTGACATGCTTCTGTCACATTGGCATTAATATGGTTTGCTACTTGACTAAAAATATATTTGTAGCGATGCTGGCGCCGCGCACGTGAATATTGTCTTAAGGGCCCGATTCTAATTCACCGACGCAAAGTTGCGCTGCGCCGGACTTGCGACACGTCATTTTGCGCGGCCTTTGCGACCGATTTGTTTTTGCATTCTAATTACCGGCGCATTCGAATCGCAAGTGCCGCGCAAAGTTGCAACTGTTGCTAATATCAGACAACCGGCGCGAAGCGGCAAACGTCAATTTTAATTGGATTTTTACGTATATGTAAAAGTTAAATTAATATTTGATAACGAAAATGAATACGTAAGTTAAATATATTGGTATATTATTTAAATACGTCACTTAATTTTTGATAACGAAAATGAATACGTAAGTTAAATATATTGGTATATTATTTAAATAAGTCACTTAATTTTGGTATTATTTAAGAATTACAAAGAAAAATGAGAAACCACGCGCTAAAAATTTCACTAGCGACGAAATTGCGATTTTGGTACAAGAAATAGAAAAAAAACGTAAATTCTTGTTTGGCCCATTAAAGGGCCCTAATTACACCCAGTTTCACAGGGACCGAGCTTGGGAAACTGTATTGCAGGCGATAAATTCGGTTGCTCCTGTGAGAAGAACCCTAGAAGAAGTAGGTACCTACCTAGTGTAAATGACATCATTTTACATAAGTACGGAGAAAATCAGTGATTTACATACAAGTTGACTGCAAAATAATAGAAATATCAATTCATTAAATTCAATTAAAATTTTCAGATTAAAAAAAAATTTAAAGATTTAAAAAGTCGAACCAAACAGAAAGTAAATGCGCTGATGAAAGAAGTGAGAAAAACTGGAGGAGGTCAAGTTGATGAAGTTGACCTTACCGCAACCGAAGAAGTAGTTTTGTCATTCATAGGAGAAGATAGTGTCAGTGGAATTAAAGGAGGAATTGACACACTTCGCCCTAGTGTGTACAAAAATCAATTATCGGCTATTTCCTATTATTTTTTTACCTTTTCCAGTTTCCATGAATTTACCATCCCCACCCGCTATTCCTGAAGATCCTCAAGCATTCATTTTGCCACCACACATCCATATCAGTCCACAATCAGCATTACACAGTGACCCACAACCTTCCACTTCATCATTAGTCTCCACTACAAATTCACAAAACGATTCAGACCCACATTCAAATTACCGATTCCATCCCAAGCACCGATACACAAATAGCCACCACCATCACCAACACCACAATAAATACTCCATCACTCACTCATGCGCCAACACACTCAAAAACAAAGAAGCAAAAACTTGGCACGAAAGAAAAGGCATTACAAGCTTTACATCAAACCAACATAGACGCACAAAAACATACAGAAATTTTGTTAGAAATTAAAAGTTTATTGGCTGAAGAAGTACAATTAAAAAAAAGGAAGTTGGAAATGTATGAGCATTTTGAGAATGAAAAACTTAAGCTAAAAAAACAAAAATTGTTATTGTTGCAAAATAGAACATAATTTTATTTATAAAATAAAACTTAGTTAATTAGTTATTCATAATTTTTAAAATAAATATATACATGTGTTTAAACTAATTTATTATTAATTAGCAACACCAGCTAATTCTAACTAAAGTAATCCAAGTGCAACATTAAATTATTGTTAAAAATTACACATAAAAGGATTATATTAGAATGGCAAAAAAAATTAACAAAACTGTTTATACTAAATAGTTACAGCAATGACAGTGACGAACAAAAAGCGTAACAGATATACATTTATTTATTATCATTTACCAACATCAATTAACTTTCAACTAAAAAAACCCAAGTCTAACATTAAATTATTGCTAATATTTACAAATAAAATGATTATATTAGGCAAAAATATTAAAATTAACAAAAATATTTATACTAATAAGTAATAGTAACCGCAGGGACAAATAAAAAGCGTAACAGATATAATTTCTATCTCAACCAGTGCTTATTTATAAATATAAGTAAAGCAAAGCAGCAGCGATACAATATCCACAGACAAAATTTAACGTTACACAAATAGGAGAAAAGAAAATGTGTACGATGGTATTTGTGTATTTAATTTGCTACAACTAAAGAAAGGAATTTAATGCAAGTAACCCTTGTACAACATTTGAAGAAAATATGTAATAGAAAATTATTTAAGAAAGCAAAAATACTGCCAATTTATTTTAAAATCCTGAATTTTTAAATATGGTAATAGGACTACAAAAAATAATTACATTTGAATAAAATAGACTAAAAAAAATTATTTGCATAATTTATAATCTGCGCAAAGATTAAACATAAAATGGTAGGCTACTACCTGGTGCAGAATATCAAGTAAAACCAACTGAAGGTTGCTGTAATTTTATAAACTGTGTTGTAGCAAAAGTATGTTTAGTACTGTGGACACACTGTATATGAACTGTTTTTCCTTTGCACGTTAATTAAGAAACATTTGGTCTGGTAAAATGTCCCTGTATCAGATCTGTACGCTGGTTTTCATAGGGAGGCATATGATTTTGTTGAGGATTGGGAAGAGCTTGATCAGGTACATCCATCTGTAAGTCCTCCACCTCCAAACGATGTGCTATACATATATTATGCAGCACACAACAAGCAGTGACGATGGAGCATACTTTGGCTGGGGTATATCCAACCCTAGCAGCACCAAATATACATATTATATTTCTGTAATGTAGATGTGATATCATTTGTCACTAAAATAATGTGAGATATAATGGATATTAGCATGATATTTTAAAATGGGATATGAGCAATATATGAAAGATATATGCAAACAACATCTCTAAGATATTTAAAAATGTTTACATTTAACTGAGATTTCCCAAATATTAGAAGGATATTATAAAATTAGATGTAGGGAGTATTGGATTCCGATTAATAACGGATATCTGCTATATATTTCGAACTGAGTTGGTTGTGTTGTATATTGCAAATATTAGAATGATATCACCTGTAGATTCTCAAACAAATGTATTTATACAAGATAGAAGCAATATTTGTAGGATAATTAATAAAGGGTTAAAAACAATATTTAATTAGGATGTTTGCTGTATATAGCGGATTTATTAAAAAACTAGATATAACATCCTTTTACTGGGATATATTACAACTGTATATTACAACTTTTATAATCAAGATGTTATTAACTTTCAGAATATTAATTAAACAGTGCCGTGATAATTTGATACATCTTGTGTATTATTATACAGGGATGCAGTATACAGGGTATAAATTAGTTGTGGAGCAAACTACACGTGGCAATTTTAGTCATAAAATTATGAGTAAAAAATCTTAATACTAAAATGTTTAATTGGTCTTCATTGGCCCTCACGAGCGGCAAATAAAAAACATGATACCTTTTCTGTTTCAAATATGTGAAAGTATCGTCAAGCAAAGTTGTTCAAAATGTAAAATTATGGTCGCATGCAAGATTTAAGAAATATTGGCTTACTTTTATGAAACCGTGTGTACTAGATGAAGTAGGTACTTTTGTGGTAACACAGTTTCATAAAAGTAGCTCGATACTTCTGAAATTTTGCATGGGGCCATAATTGTATATTTTGAACAACTTTCCTTAAAGATACTTTCACATATTTGAAACAGAAAAGGTAGTTTACCTGAAAAAATCATGTTTTTTATCTTCCATTCGGAGGGCTCATAAAGACCAATTCAACATTTTTCTTGACTCAGAATTTTGTGACTAACAACACCACGTGTACTTTGCTTCACAATTAATTTACACCCCGTATAGAATGTACATGAACATGTATATCGGTGGAATCTGCATTAGTGTACACGAACCTTTCGTATCTGATTATTTTTAAGATTTAAATAAATTATGTGACACTAACATATTTTTCTCGTTGAATTTTTGCCCTAAGATTCGTCGAGAATGTCTTCCAAGAAAACCCTTTCAACATCCCATGATTCAATAAAGCAAACTGAAGGTGTAATTTAGTAAAACCTGTAAAACTGTAATTCATTTTTGAATTATTTTCTTAACACTCCAGAGAACCGTACTACAAAATGATGGTAGTGTAAAAGAGTAAGAATTTTCAAAAAACAAAGGGACCATTTAGTAAATAGCTCTGGAATGTGAAAGTTTCTTAGTCACTAACGACGTCTTATGGCCGTAATTCTTGCAATCATTCTAGAAGAATTTACCTGGTTAAAGATAATACTTTTAAATAGTGATGGGCTTATTCCAATAAAAAATAACCGGTTATCCGGTTAATGAAATAACCTATGTAACTGGGTTTTCGTTCCAAGTATTTGAATGAAAAATAACCTCATGCTGATACGTACTACGCTTTGGATATAAAACCTCTATTCAAAGGTATTACGTGCCGTATCTCAGCGACCTACGCAGTGCTTAAAACTCTGTAAATATAAATACGTCATAACTCATAAACAAAGTAGGTTGTATTGAAAACACCATTTGGTTATCGCGTAACTACCTCCTATCATAAAAAATATCAAATTCTGGGGACCTGAAACTTGAACGCCTAAAAACTGCAAACGCATGAAGCTATAAAACAATTTTTTATTTGCTTACATCTCCAAAGGGCCTTTAACCCGCCCGATCGATAAAGATAAACGTTTTACCACGATTAGCAAGCAGTCCCGCATATTTCTTTCTTTCTACACTTCTTAATAAATACCTTTTAATTTCCAATACATAACACATAATGTACGGTCGGCCCCTTAGAAATCGGGCACTACACACTATTATGATATATTTTGCATGTATTTTTTAAGTGTATAAACTGGGTTTTTACAGTTATTATGGTTTTAATTGCTACGTCAGATTGTTTATTGTTTGTCAATTATGAAATGCCATCTCACATTAATGAAGTAACCGGAGCAAGAATACTCCAAAGACTAGAAGAACATATTACGTGTCCCGATTTCTAAGGCGCCGACCGTACATATTATGTTTTGGTTCCTCTGCTATCTGCAAGTTACGATGTCGATGCAATTGACGGTGAACCGCCAACCGGCAAACCGGCTGACTTAATCGAAACGAATCGAGAGCCAAAATTTATTCGAATGATTATTGAAATAATCATTCGGTTATTAATATCATTCGAATGCAAATAATTCTCTTATGAAAATTGTCCGGTTATGCCCATCACTACTTTTAAAAGCTTATAGCTAATTAACATGACTTATAGGACACATTTCCAACTTTGGAGATACCCGGCGATCCCAAATATTTTACTTCAACAACAGTAATAACATTTTGATTTGAATGCAAAAAATCTTACAATACTTATATTTTAGGCAAATTAAGAATTTCTAAAATTATGCAGAATCTACAAAACTTAAATATATGTAGATATTTATTGTATAATACATTGATAAATAATTAATTGATACCCATCTTAAGTTTGATAATGTATCACCTTTCACTTACGTACTTTAATATAAATCTCTCTATTGTTTTCAATTTAGGATTCTTATTACGTAGTTCGCAAGTGAAGAGGTTAAGTTAATAATGCGTGGGAACGTAAATCGTAGTTTTGAGTTAATTTGTTGTTTACAATAATTTTTGTTTTAAATAATTATGTGTTGTTATAATTAAGGGCTTGGCTGGGCAGTATTAGATAAAGCCATTAATTATAATGGCCCATTTTTGATTAATCATTCTTTAAGTCGAAGATCTATTTATTATATTTGCTGACTTTTACTGTTTTTTTTACCTTCAAATGTTAATCGAGTTGTTTGTTATACGCGTACCATTAGATTTTCATAGATAAAAATAAGAAATGCAAATATTTGATTAATGAGATTTTTTTTCGAGTTTCTAAATAATAATAAATATTTTATCACTTTATACATGTATATGCTACCTACAAGCAATAATACGATTCTAAAACAAAACTTTGAATGCTAAAATCATAACAATTGAAAAGTGCATTCAAAAAATATTTTAACGGAATAGACAGCGAATCCGAAATTTGTTCCCGTTTAAAAAGCACCCAGTTACAGAGTAAGAGAGAAAACTACCTGCTGCTTTTGTAACCAGCTTAAAACAGGTACTTAGTTCTTAGAAATAGAATCTTCCTTACCAGTTTCTCATAATGGAGGGTGAATTTCTTTCTAGTGTTCAGTTTGGTTTCAGTTTTTGCGTTGCAACTACAAATTTTTGTGGAAGTGCTCAAAAAGTGTTTTTTGTGTTTAAGGAAACCAGTAGAGGTAAGTTTAATTATTAAAATTATTAATTACTCTATTACCCCAACCATGTCGTCTAAATATAGGAAATCAAAAAGTCACTTTATAAAACGAACTATTGCACCGAAGGTTGAAGTTGTTCAGATTTCTACAAATGCTACAGTAGCATTAAATCGAACTATTGATCAACAAGATTCTGCTATAAATTTAAGCACAATTATTAATAATAGACTGCAAACATAAAAATTAAGTCCATGCATAGGAGTATTCAAATGTACTTATCTTTTGTTTTAAGAATTTCTTTTTTGTGTTTCAGACTCCGCTATTATACGTACCTAGTAGGTAGTGAAACAACACACAAGTCGATCTACTTGCAAATGGGAAACCTGTCAACAGCAGAAGCGGCAACATTTTATTCTCGTCTGGGAAAAAGAAAAAGTTGCCCTTTGAAGTCTAACTCTATTTGCAGTTATTGTTGGTATGCAAAAAAAATAAAAGTTTCTATAAATATAGTTTTGAATGAGTTGCAACATCCGGAAGATCTGAACTGTTAGAATTATTCCACCTTTTGGAGGCATTAAGCCAGAAAATTTAAAATTTATGTTTATTGGAACTTTTTGTTGCTGTGATTTGTAGAACTTATCCTAAAAATTATTTTCACCTCTTAGGAAAACACCCAGACGTTCTTGTAATTATAACGACTCGCAACAAGAGTAGTTTGTATGAACAACGTGATTTTTAAGACAGATTGATGTGACCTTCACATAAGACACTATGGCGCACTTATTCAAACATAAATAAATATAAAATGTTAAATGAGTAGTATAATTGTCCGCTAACCGTTGAGTCAGAGTGTCCCTCCTAAGAATGAATTTCCGGAACTATATTTTCTCTTTTTCTTTTCCTGCATAAACAGTACCTACACCCATTTTTCGTCGGTAATTTAGAAACAGTCCGTAGTTAGTGGCACCCGAAACAAAGCCTATTTGATTTTATAATTAAATTTTGCCACTGCTGCTTAGGCAACATTAACTTTTCCTATTTTTGTAATGAATTTCCATTGCTTGTTTTTCTAAATATTATATTATAGTAACACAATGGTTGGTGTATGTGGGAAAATTGTAAAATGAACCAAGTAAACTTCAAATTAATGCATATTATGTATTTTTTTTTAGATGCTAGTAGGCAAAGATACCCCACTACTAATGAAGTGGAAATCCGAAAATCCGTAGCTCTATATCTAGCAGATTCCAAAGATAGAACGCTAAGGCAAACTGCAATGTAATATCTAATGTGGTGTTGATCCATTGTTGCTTAAAGTGGGGTAGGATTTTAAATAATAAAATGAAGAACTTGTAGTCTTCCCCACAAATTTAAATTTGTGGGGAAGACTACAAGTTCTTCATTTTATTATGTAATATCTATGTGTACAAAAATTTAATAAATGTTGTTGACAATTAGTGTAACAATTTTAATGAAGAATATAAAGTTATTATATTTCTTATACCCACATAATATAATAGATTGTGTTATATAAAAAGCAAATAGCATTAACGCCAGTTTTTTAATATCAACTGAACAGCGCCTAATAAAAAACATATAGTTGATAGTGCAAAGAGACATAAACAGGATATTTAACAAAGCATGCTGTTTCAATATTCAGTTTCAGAATAATAATAACTATTGGCTATCGAGCGATTCTTTTTATCTAGCTCACTACTGGGATATTTTGATAATGATGAGAAATGAAAACGTTGGTTGTATTAGAAAAAAGTTGCATAATTTATGGCCTTTCCAAAATCCGTCTATGCATTTTGAATTTTTCACTAGTTTATGAAATATTGAAAATTGGGTTTTTTGTTTTCTTCAAACATTTAAAAAACATGTATAAGAACGCGATTCAGAGAATAAAATGTATAGCTTCACACATACTCTTTAAATATTGGAATATTTGAAGAAACAAAAATTGATTTTCAGTTGTTTTTTCAAGACGTTTCAGGAAGTACACAGCAAATTACAAATCAGTAACCGGCATCTGAAAAAGCCTAAATTATGCAATTTGTCTAATTTAACCAATTTCATTTCTCTTACTGTTATCAATTTCCCAATAGCGAGCGAGATGAATAAAATTGCACGGGACACTCAGCTTAGATGGTTTGGCAATATACGGTGTACATCCTATTATAAATAAATTACCGATATTTGTAAGATATATATAGGAGATCTAGGCGACTGGCATCTATAGAATATTCCTTGCTAATATTGTGTATACACATTTTACAAATATTAAGCGGATAATGGTGATATATATTCAGAAGATGTGCGCGGTTAACATCTAGAGCATATTGGTTGCCAATATAGTGCGGATATTTGCATGATATCTCTAGCAGATGTACGCGACCTATATCTGGCGAATACCGATTGCTAATATAGTGAATACATCCTTAAAAAATATCTGAGGGATATTTGTAAGATATATTCAGCATATATCTGCGGTTAACATCTAGGTAAGATCGGCAACAGATATAGTATTGATGCATTTTTATATATATGGCCAATATTTAAAAGTGTGACATTAATTTATCCCATAGACATTACTAACTAATATCCTTGGTATATAGTGTGCTGCTAGGGAAGTGTTGATGCCAGACAGCGAAATCTACTCTTCAGTACTCCATTACATCGTTCTACTGGGTTTCTTGTTAAAATGTGTACTGCATTATATAGATGCTCGACTGGAGTGTTCGCATTGTTTACGGGGGTCATTAACCAGGGCTCTTGTGGATAACCAGAATCACCTAAGTAAAATAAGAGAGATTAATATTAGTTTCTACATTTACAATACACATCAGCTTGTTGCTGCCTGTCCTAATTTCAATAATAATAATATTTGATATAAATCAGATGTTAAAATTAAAAATTCTTGAAGTAAATATACACAAATAAAATATAATTTGTACATTAGAATAGTAAAACGTTACTCACCAACTAGCCATCCCTCGACAAAATCACCAACCTCTAACTTCGTTCGAAGAGTACTATTTCTCCAAATGTAGGAATCATGGTTGCCGCCAGGATATTCAGCAAACACGTTGTAGATCATCAGATCTGGCCCACAAACTAGTTGCACATTAATGCTGTGTACAAAGTGCCTGTTGATATATTGCTCTGGATTCACAGAAGGAGCTTTTAATGGCACATGTGTGCAATCGATGGCTCCCAATACGTTAGGAAAACCAACATTAAATTGTGAGGTTTCTCCGATGCTGTAAAATTGCTGCTTCGTGTCATTATATTCTTGCGGAGTGGGAAACTTAATAAAAAGTGGTGCAAGATTAACAATGGCAGCAGTTACTGCAGTAATTGCACGACTGGCTGCAGCTTGGGACATCTGTGAACTGCTTCCGACTAACCACTGAAACCCACCGCTAGCATAAAACTGTAGTGCCATGTACACTTGCTGTTCAACTGGTAATGAAGGCCGTCTTCCACCTCTAGAATTTCTACCAAGTGCAGGTCGAAGAAGATTTGTAGTAACGTACACAAAGAGCTCCCTGTTAAGACGTGTTCTTTGGTACAACTGTAAATCAGTCACACTGTCCAAATTAAACATAGCACGTTGATTTTCTTCGTCACTGTCATCACTGCTACTACTAAACCCAAAAAGCACGGCATAAGCACCACCTTGGGCCATTGTAAGTTTGAATTTGCAAATTACAAGCGCACAGTAAACTTAACAATTCAAACTGTCAAAGTTGCGCCGGTCGTTTGCGCCCTCCTTGCGGCAGTCGCAACTAATCGGCGCAAGCGCGCGCAAATCAAATGAATTAGAATTCGAAATTACGTAGTTGCGCCTCGCTGCGCGGCGATGCTTCGTTTTTTCGGCGCAACTTGACTTGCGACCGCTTGCACCGATGGATTAGAATTAGGCCGTTACTCCTTCTGATCTAAAATTTTAAGGGCGTTGTGCAAGTGGTGGCCATAGATATTCGATTTGGAGTTTTCGACTGAATTATTAGAAGTGTGGATATGGTAAGTGTAAATAAAAGCTTAAGCATCCTCTTAACCGACTGAAGTTTAGAACATCTAACCGATACATTTGCTGGTTGAAGTAAATTGAAATGAGAAGGCTCACGTGACATGTGCGCAGTAGGCTACTCCAAATTTACGGCTGCGTCATGTGATGTATCAGTATCATGCTATCATTTGTCATCTGTCATTCTTCATGTTTGGGCGCCTGGACGGTGTGAATGTTTGTTTTGCTATTTGTTCACTCCAAAGCTATTTCAGTTTATAAATTGTAAGTCGTCTAATGTTTATACCTATTGATTTTTGTTGTGTGCACGTTATTTTTGCCGCACTTGCTAACGACATGGATGGGGACACCGACAGCATTGTTTCTGACAGTGAAAATGAGTCTCGGACTCCGCCTAAAAAATCAAAAAACTGGAAGCAATAGGCGCACAAGCCGCGAGTTCAAAAATTTCGTCCAGAATGGCTGCAGAATCCGGATTTTAAATACTGGCTGTCGCCTGTTTCGAATAAAAACAATAAAGGCAAGTGTACGCTATGTGATGTAGAGTTTGTAGCTACTTTAACTGTAATAAGAAAGCATAAAGAGGGAAACAAACACCAAATAAATGAAAGGAATAAACCACAGTCTAGTTGTGTATTGATGCGACAGTTTGTAAAACCAAATGATGCATTGGCTTTGTCAGTCAAAGCTGCAGAAATAAAAATGTGTGCTTTCTTAGTGGAGCATAATATTTCATTTATGTCAATAGACCACCTTACGGAAATGCTTCAGAATTGCTTTCCGGATTCTAAGATTTGTCAAAGTGTGCATACAAAAAGAACAAAAGCGACAGCCTTAGTCACTGAAGTAATTGGAGGTTATGAAAAGGACAGACTTGTCGAAGTCCTTAAAAGTAAAAAGTTCAGTATTCTTGTAGACGAAACAACCGATATATCTGTTACCAAAACCATGTGCATTGTTGTTCGGTACTACAATACATTGCAAAAAAAAAGTATTAAGTCATTTTTTTGAACTTTGTAATGTTCATAAAAATGGAGAAACCAGTGGGGGTGCTGAGCACTTATTCAATATTATTCAAAAAGCCTTAACTGACAGAAATATTCCAATGGATAATGTAATCGGTATGGCTTCAGATGGTTGCAATGTTATGGTAGGTTGCAATAATTCAGTGGCAACAAGATTCATGGATGTTTGCCCAGGAATAAAAATCATGAAATGTATATGCCATTCAATACATATCTGTAGCAGTGAGGCTTGCAAAACATTACCGAGGAATTGTGAAGACATGGCCAGAAATATTTACAATTTCTTTAAAGAAAGTAATTTATAATTCACATTTTGCAGAAATTATTTATTTATTTTTATAGAATAGCTCAAAGCGTCTGGCTGATTATGAACAGTTACAAGTTTTCACAGAAGTAGATATTCACAAATTGCTGCATCCATCGCAAACAAGATGGCTTTCATTGGGGCAAGTGGTTTGTAGGATTGTCGAACAATGGAATGCATTACAGCTTTTTTTCAATGAAAAATGGCTACAAGAACGTCTCCTTGCTGCTGAGCAAATTTATAAATGCTTAAATGATCCCTTTATAAAACTGTATTTCTTGTTCCTTGAATGGATTTTACCAAAGATAAATTCATTGAATGAATTGTTTCAAAGTGAGAAAGTACTGATTACAACATTACACGAGACAGTCTGTAGATACTACACAGATCTATTGCTTTGTTTCATGAGTAGAAAATATGTATTGTCTACAGATCTTTTTGCAATTA
Source organism: Agriotes lineatus (assembly GCA_940337035.1). Classification (NCBI taxonomy): domain Eukaryota; kingdom Metazoa; phylum Arthropoda; class Insecta; order Coleoptera; family Elateridae; genus Agriotes; species Agriotes lineatus. The sequence goes on along the minus strand of CALNHX010005935.1, from coordinate 86,387 downwards.
ACCCTGAAGATCGTTCTAATTTTTTGTGCAAAACTAACTTATATCTTGGAATAAATGTAATGCAGGCTATTAATGCTAAGGAAATTCAAGACAACAAAGATATGTTAAATTACTTTTATGAGAGATGCTTTGAATTTTTCAGTATACTAGGTGTACAAATAAAAAAAAGATATGACTTTAACAATTCTTTTTTGTCAAATTTGCATATTTTTTAACCAAAAAACAGTGTTTCACATTCGACCCGAGGGCATCCTACTCTCTTAGACCTTTTAAATAAATTTGAGAGGTTTGCACCTACGACAGAATGGCAAAATATAGATAATGACTGGCGAAATCTTCCTAACTATACGTTGCCTGATCATATAGATGTTTATGATGAAGTAGACCATTTTTGGGGAAAGTTGCTAGATTTAGGCATTTTTGAGTCATTATCCACGTTTGTTTTAAATATTTTAAGCCTTCCACACTCTAATGCTGTGTGAAAGAGTGTTCAGTAAAATCAATCTAGTGAAAACTAAAACACGCAATCGCTTAGTTACTGACACGATCAGTGGTACACTGTTAGCAAGCCAAAATATAAAAGAAAATGGCACATGTACAAATTTTGAACCTCCCAAAAGTATGGTAAAAAAAGTAACCAAGAATATGTACAAATTCAATAAAAAGACCGATTCAAAGGCCATTGATAATGATAATCAGGATAATATTGATTGTTCGAATTTGCCTTATAAATGTTTTGTTTTTTAAATAAAGTTTATTATTCTATTGCATTATTGTTTTTTATTAAAAATGTAGCATAATTTTGTGTAATGTATGATAATTTTGGCAACATAGGGGATTAATTTCCCCAGTTGGAGTTGGCAACACTGGCAGTAGCGTTCCAGCTGGCGGACGAGTCCAACATGCCGAACAAATTGAGGCCAGCTCGGAATCAGTAGCGTAATGTCTAAACGGGGTGCTATTTAATTATTGAAATAAATGAAATCTGTATTATTAGCAGATTTCATTTTATTTTAAGCTTCCACCACATTCTGTAGGATGAAGCACGGTCGAAAGATGCTTGTTGTTACTTTCAGTTATTGTTTGTTCTTGTCCAGTGTCCAGTCCCCATTTTAATTATAAATTTCGCAGCCACTGATAATTCTACGGCGGCGCATGTGACGTCATGGCGTAATTTCTTCTCTTTTCAATTTACTTTTAAGTATAACCTGAGATCCGCTGATGTGTTAGTCAATGCATTTTAGATGAATTATTATGTCAGCAATTTCATACAGGAAAAATATGACTACTTTTCAGTACAAAACTACGCATTTTAAGTAAGTAGGGGTATTATTTAAACCTGAGGAATTTGTATATTTCACCTTAATATAACGGTGTAGCTAAGGACGCTAAGGTGTAATAAGGGGAAGTACCTATATATTGAGTAGTTCCCAAATTAAGCTTCAAGGCAACCGTGCGGAGTTAATTTATTTCAGCGTGCGTAGTTTGTTTGAGAACAAATTTTTACGTTTCCTCTGGATTGTATGTAAGATGTTTTGACTTACTATGTAAATCCAGTTAAAAAGGTAAATTCCAAAAATGGAAAATCTGGTGTTGTAAAGGCAAACTTGTCGACAAATACAGAAATGCAAGAACAAAACTAAAGAAGTTTAATCAAAAGGCAAAGGGTTGGCAGTAGTTCCCCAATAGCAACTACGGAAGAAATATCTTCAAGTATAGGCTCTAGAAGAGAAAGCAGTTTGTATCAATGTTTTATAATGTTTTTCTGTTCAGATTTTAGATAACTCAATAAAAACAAGTAAATCATGACTGCAGTAGGGCTCGGAATCCTGGAATGAAGAATTTTGTCAGGAATGGCCACCACTAAAAAATGTCAAAGGTTATGTATTGGTGATTTACTCTACTTAGTATTTTTGACCTTCTTTTTAATATAATTTCCTGTTTAGGTTGATTTCGATTTTGACATTTTCCAGAGAAAGGTTTACTACTAAAGAGAATTGGAGCCAGTTCTTCGATAATGTTTTTGAAAATAGAAAAGAGCGTCTAAAAGATTCACCAGAAAGTATAGCAGAGTTAATTCATATACTTACGGAGGAATTGTCAGAAGGTAAGTTGTAGTATATTGTTATGGAACACTATTATTATTATTATTATTATTATTATTATTATTATTATTATTATTATTGAAAGTAGGCGGCAGAGCCGATACAACCTTCCTCATATAATACATATGGTGTGCGGAGTATAAAGTACAAAACAAAATTAAAATATATTTGTTAAGTACAAAACAAACATAATTAATAAAATTACAAAATTAACAGATAATCATATATAAAGAAAAAGAGTCTACAATCAGTTAATAAAATGTACAAAATTAATCAAATAGGATACCTAATTATAAAAAAAAAAACAAAGGTTAACTAGAAAATCAACAATCAATTAATAAAGTTAAGAAAATTATTATAAAAACAATAGGATAATTATAAAGAAACAAAAGTTAACAACAAAATTAACAATCAATTAATAAAAATTAAATAAATTATATATAAAAGAAAAAAAGGTAATTAAGAAATCAACAAAAGTTAAGTGTTACTGTCGTACAAGGACTTAAAGTTATTTGTGTTGCTTGCATGCACAACACTGGAAGGCAAATTGTTCTATCGATTCACGACTCGATTGCTAAAGAAATGTTTTCTGGGAAGAATGTTGCTAAAATCCGTCTGAAGCTTTAACGAATGTCCTCGAAGATGGCTATTGCTACTCGGTACTAGTATATCTTCTAAAGGAAACGAATAATGATTGTGGAGTATCTTAAACACCTCGATCATATCAATACGTTTTCTACGTTCACTAAGAGTAGTTAGCTGGAGTCTCTCCAGCCGTTGTTCATATGGCATCGATCTTAAGCATATAGGAATTTTTGTGGCTCTACGCTGTACGCCTTCTAATAGGTTGATATCTTTTATAAAGTAAGGACACCACACTATGTGTTGGTTTTGGCTAAATTTTGAATGTATAAAAAGAAAATCGGAATGTTAATACAATTTATTTTGATCCATCCTAAAGGTGAGTATGTTTATGAAAAGTTTATTAATTAAATTTGAATTGAGCAAAACATTATTAAAATGATAGTTTTTGAACGGTTACAGGTGTTTTGGAATATAAAAAGGATAGTAATAGATGGTAATATCAGGAATGACAAATGCAGATTCTGATAAGAATTTAATTTTATTAAAGTAGGCAAAGATCAAATAATATTATAAAGTAGAAGGCATTAATAATGAATTATATGGTAGTTAGAAAATTTTGTTCCAATAAGAATAATAAGAAAAATAAAAAATCGAGAAACATGTAATTTAGAAATTTGGTCATAATAAAAAAGTAGAATTTTAAACTCTGTTTTAATTAAAAAGAATTTGGATAATGTAAAAGGGGCAATAACAAAATCTACAAGGTGTGAAGAGAAGCGAAGTATTAAACAAGTAAGAGTACAGAAGAAAACGTTACAGAGATAGATAGTACGTGGTAAAACTAGAATAGTAGAATCGTTATCTACAAGAGAAGAATTGAAGATTTATATGGAAATAGATTTATTTTGAAGCATACAATTTGACAAGTGATTACATAGTTTGGGTGTTGCTGATATTAGAGATCGTGGAAACATAAGGAAAGGAAGAGGAACCAGTCCAAAGGAGATAGCTGAGGCAGGTCCAAATCTGGAGTAGTATTGTAGGGCTGCTTACTACACAGGTGCTTGAAGTTTGGAGGAGGTGTGACACTGGTGGATCATCTGGGACAGCTGGCATAGCGGAGAGCTGTTTTTGAAGAGTGTTGATTCCAGTAGGGGACAGGGACAGGTACGAGAGAAGATCCAAGCACAGTGTATGCTGGTAGCTGCTGGGTGATCGGGATTTGTCGGTTGTTGTCAACAGGAGTGAGCTGTCTGTTGGTGAGCGGTGCGTTACAGCAGGAATACAGACGGGACCAAGCTGTGCATAGTAAGTGGATTGCTGTCTTAGAGGTAGAGTAAAGACGATGCAAGGTGGGTGTTTCTTTAGGTATATCAACTCTACAGCAAGCAAAGACATTTTAAAAGGTGCAATTAATTAGAAATAATAACTTATCGTTGTATATAGAGTTGTAATGTACAATTCTTAGAATTGGACATTTGTTATTCTGATTTGAAAATAATTTGTTGACAATTGATTGACATTATAAGTGACAATTAATTTAAAGGCATAGTTGAGAAATTATTTGAAAGTTATACTTTCCAGAACCCAAAACCCTGAAAGAGTCTCAAGTTCTATCATTTTTATAATTTGAAATTTTTGCGTAATTGAAAAGGTTACAATTCAATTGAAAATAGAATAGCCAATACAATATATAACATGCAGTAGATTTGTAATGCCTGAGGCAAATTAAAACTATAATGATTAATGCGATTTTTAATTTAATTATTTTGTTTTAGATGCAAGGGTGGCAGTACCTACATTTAAAACTGCTTCAGCACTTGCTTCCACCAAGATGTCGAACTCGATGTGGGAAGGTACATTGGAAACCATCATTTGTTAAGTGTTACATGCATGTGTTATTTTAATTTTTATGTTGATGTAGAACCTATACCTATCTAAACCAAATAAAAATAATTTTTCAAAGATATGTATCATTTATTTCAAATACACCATTAGCAAAATTAAAGAAATGTCTTTCTTTAACTGACATTTGCTTTGTATTTGGTGTAAGCGGTAGGTATAATTTTTGATCCTAATTATTATTTTCATTAACTTAAAAACAATTTGTTTAACTGTAATTTAGTATTCCATTGTTTTAAATAATGTTACTGCATTAAACAAAAGACAGTGCATTTGTACCAAAAACGAGATTCTCTTTCCACTAAGAAGAAATATGTTTGCCGTAAACAGTATTATTTTTGAAACCAGCAAATTTTGTATTTTGATTAAATAAGAGAAATTTTGGAATAAATGAAATTTGATTAATTCAAATTTTACTCAACTTCCAGTTAAATAAAGGTTTTAATTGCATTAAATGGTAAGTTTTTTGAATACAAGTGTAGCACATAATTTGATACAAATAAGAATTATTTGTTTAAGTTAAAAATGTAGTTTTAAATAAATTATATTTTACTGGTAAAGAAACATTTATTTGCCACTATTTAAATACAGGATTTGTTTGAACAAAATATTATTTATTAAATGCAAATAACCCTTTTTCTCTGTGCAGTGACATAATGTCGTATGGGATCGATTTATTCATTTTCACTACTTTATAGCAACAATTCACAATTTTTAATATTTCGTCGTTTTCTAGTTGAAAGCTTGTGCCATTTAGAATATACGTGACTAAACAAAGCTTTTTCGTTGTTACAATACCACCGCTTGATTGACAGAATTAATCACGTTTGATTGTTGCTTATAATGTTATGTATAGTGTCCTTCATACATCCATTTATCAGAACATTTTATTGTCCATTAAAACCTCTGCAGCTACTCAAATTAAAAATGCATTTGCAAAAATTTAAATATCCTACTTCTAATACGAGGGAGGTAAAATATGAAAATGATTGAAGAATAAAGTACCCTTATTTTTCAAAATACACAAAAATGTTAATTGGAAGTATTTGTTATAACATATCTATTAAAAATTATAATTGATATCAAATTGTTATTTGGTCCGTTTGTTATTAAATTATTTAAAAATTTGACACAAAAATGAGATTTGTTAGCACTAATTTCGAATCACGGAAGATCCTGGTTGCTAAGTGAGGGGAAACTCAGGTTTGACAGTACACGTTTATTGTATCCGTTGATAACTTAACTTTGAAGTATTTGATTTAGTAATACACAGGGTGGTAAGAAAAAGGAGAAACCAGAAAAAATTGTTTTCGGAGCAAGTAACTGTGACTTTATATTTGACACCTACTTTTCATTCTAAGTAACTTCTTCAAATAACATTTTTGTTTATGTATTTTGAAAAATAAGGGTACTTTATTCTTGAACCATTTTCATATTTTTGAAACTCCCCCGTATACGAAAGAATATATTTACATTTTGGCAAGTGCATTTTTAGTTTGAGAAGATGTAGAAACTTGTATAAAGAATAAAATTTTCTGATAAACGGATGATAAAAAAATTTATGTGTTACAAATTTATGACTGACAGTATATGTTATATTATACAGATTGGTGGTGGATAATGTGAACAGAGGCAGTCCAATGAGCTAGAATGTAGTTTATGGGATTTGAATGCTTTAGACAGAAGTAGACATATATAATTTAAAATCTAGTATCCTAGAATTCAGTGTTTTCTAAGAAACAAAACCTTTTGACTCTGCGGATACTAGATATTAATCGCATATTACTCTATTCTGTCTTAACGCATACAAAACCCATAAACTGTATGCTAGCTCATTTGGATACTGGAACTGTTACAGATTTATGCCAGTCGATTGGTATTTCTATAGGTTCTAGTATTTTTTGAAAAAGTTTATAATTTTCGGTTATTAGTACTAGTTGGGCACCATATTTAATAGTTTATTACGAATTTCATTTTTTCCAGTTGTTTTTATGTTTTTTAGCTTGGTATTGGTGTTAGTTATTTCTACTTCAGTTAAATTTAATTGTTGCTGATATCCTTGTTGGTATATTGATTGGATGTAAATAGTAGTTGTAATGGTAAATAGTAGTTAGTAAATATAGTAAATAAATACAAATAGTTGAAAATACTGATTCTTATTTTAATACGTAAAACATCTTGTTACAGAATGATCGAAAACTTTTATCCTCTAGAGGGCTATGAAATTATTTTGTCAAAAAATTGTGTTGGCAGTCGTGGTAGTGAAAGTTACATTGGCATTTTATATCTGTCAGTTTATGGTTATATCAGGAATGTCATTTTAACAAATACAAAAACCAAATATTGTGTGTGTGTGTGTGTCTGTGTCTGTGTGTGTGTGTCTGTGTGTCTGTGTGTGTGTGTGTGTGTGTGTGTGCCTGTGAACAGAATATCTCAAAAAACGAAAAGAGGTATGGGGTTGAAACTTCATATGTAAGTTTTGTGTACTATGTAGATGCGACAGCAAGCTTTTGAAGAAAATCGCATAACGGGAAGTAATTGTAATTTTTTAAAATTTTTGAGAAATGCTTAAAAATTTAAAATCAAATTTTTGGCCAATTATAAGATTACTGTAAAAGGCAGTTGTGTGCGTATATCACACCATATTTTTATGTATTAGAATCACTTGCGCGTTTTGCCAGCCTTCAGGTATTTTGTTTTAGCTTTATTTTCTGGTAAACGTAAAAATCACCCTGTATATAAATATATATACAACAATACTGGTAATGTTTACATTTTACTTTATACAGGATGACAGCTTGTCAAAAACCTATTTAGCCCGTATTATATATATTGAGTGATTTTTACTTAGTTAAAAAATTGCGTTTTTCGAAGTTGTGTAGATCCAAAAAGTTAAATTTTTCGGGAATTAAGCAAGATTTCCATACGATTCCTTATTGTGTGTTAGTTTTAGCTAACTCAACAATCTCGAGGCCAGAAAACAACTTTTTTTCGTAAATTTTGTCCCTATCTTGGCTAGTAAATGTATGTTTTGTAATTATTTTTAAAAAATGTAAAATTTTACTGATAACTGAAGTCACATGACAGCTTTTGTTTGTCCCATTTCTAATCACTTTACAACCACCTCTGGTCGTCAGTATTTGATTTTTCAAGAAATTCTAAATATTTTTTTTATTTGATGCCAGCTTTTTGGCGATCACTTTATTTATTATTTGTTGATAATAATTTTCTAACGTAGTGCACACTGTAGTTTGCGAATTTGAATTCGGCGCCAAGATGGCTCTGCGCCGAATTGGCTGACGCCGAGATGGTTCCGCGCCGAGTTGTCCCGGCGCCGAACTAACTCCGCGCCAAGACGGCGGCGCCCAAATGGCGGCGCCGAGATGTCCTAGACCCAAGATCAAACTAGCTACTTTACGATGCTGCCACACCATTTTATTAGGTTTTTACTATGTCCAGTAATTAACTTCAACTGTATCATGTTTGTTTCTTCTTCTTGAAGTTCCACTCCTATCGGAGATTGGAAATCATCATCACTACTCGGACCTTGTCAATTGCTTGTCTGAAGAGTTCTGTCGATGTGCAACCGAACCACTCCCTCAAGTTGCGAAGCCAAGAGATTCTTCTTCTGCCGACTGTTCTTTTGCCCTTGATCTTGCCTTGAATTATCAGTTTAAGAACGTTGTACCTATCTCCTCTAAGAACGTGTCCTAGATAGTCTAATTTTCGGGTTTTTGTGGTTCTAATAATTTCTCTGACTTTATTCATCAGGCGTAGCACTTCATCGTTAGAAATCTTGTCGACCCATGGTATTCTCAGCATCCTCCTGTAGCACCACATTTCAAATGCTTCTAGGCTCTTGATGTTATCCGCTTTTAGTGTCCAAGCCTCCATTCCATACAATAGAGTGGAGAATATATAGCATCTCAACACTCTGGTTCCGATATCTAATTTTATATCTCGGCTGCAGAGGGTTTTTTTTCATTTTTATGAAAGCGCTGTGAGCTACTTCAATTCGACATTTGATTTCTTTTGTATGTTCTGATTGTTCAGTTATCCATGTGCCAAGATATTTATAGGAGGATACCCATTCCACAGCCACGTTGTCAATGTTTATAGGTGGTCTATTATGGTTTATGTTTTGGTTTTTTGTAGTTGCCATAGCTTTGGTCTTCTTTAGATTAATTTCTAGCCCGTATCTTTTGCAAAAAACGTTCGTTGCTTCAACTAGGTGTTGTAGGTCTTCTAGACTATTGGCTATGATAACGGTATCATCAGCGTAGTGTAAGTTGTTAATTGTTTCGCCATTTATGACTACCACCGGTTTCTTCTGCCAGCGCTTCTTCAAAGATGCCCTCACTATATACATTGAACAAGAAAGGGGACAATACACATCCTTGTCTAACTCCGCGACATATCTTAACCTCCTCGCTTAGATCTTCCCCGACTTTGACTCGTGCTGTTTGGTGCCAATAGAGGTTAGATATTATTCTTATATCTTTACTATCGATGTTTTTCCTCTTTAGTATCTCTAGGAGTTTTGAATGTTGAACTCTGTCGAATGCTTTTTGAAAGTCGATAAAGCATATGTACATATCGTAATTCATATCTAGGCATCTTTGTCTCAGTACGTTTAGACCGAAGAGGGCTTCTCTTGTTCCCTCACCTGTTTGTTTACTGCATCATAAACGTGTTTGGTACAGACTACAGGCTGGCAAAGCAACAAAATTTTACAATTTAACTCGGAGTGAGCTCTTCAAATCTACAATGGTATTTCCTAATGGTTTAGAACTTCTCAAATGTATTAGAATAATCTTTAATGGCACTTTCCTATCAAATAAAAATTATATTAGACTCTCGCATAATAGCTGATAATACAAGATCAAACTATCTACTTTACGATGCTGCTACACTGTTTTATTAAGTTTTTACTATGTCCAGTAATTAACTTCAACTGTATCATGGTTGCTTATTGCACCATAAACGCGTTTGTTACACTCTATAGGCTGGTGGAGTTACAAATGTGACAGTTTGACGCGGAGTTAGCTCTTCCAATCTACAAGGGTATGTCTTAATGGTTTAGTACATCTCAAATGTATTAGAACGAACATTAATAGCATTAACCTTTCAAATAAAAATTATATTAAAGTCTCTGGCATAATAGCTGATAATAAAAGTTCAAACTATCTAGTTAACGATGCTGCCACACTGTTTTATTAGTATTTTACTATGTCCAGTAATTAACTTCAACTGTATCATGCTTGTTTACTGCATCATAAACGCGTTTGGTACACTCTATAGGCTGGCGGAGATACAAATGTGACAGTTTGACGCGGAGTGAGCTCTTCTAATCTACAATGGTATTTCTTAATGGTTGAGTACATCTCAAATGTTTTAGAACTATCATTAATAGCATTTTCCTGTCAAATAAAAATTATATTAGACCCCCTCGCATAATAGCTGATAATAGAAGATCAAACTATCTACTTTACGATGCTGCCACACTGTTTTATTAAGTTTTTACTATGTCGAGTAGTTAACTTCAACTGTATCATGGTTGTTTACTGCATCATAAACGCGTTTGGTACACTCTATAGGCTGGCGGAGTTACAAATGTGACAGTTTGAAGCGGAGTGAGCTCTGTCAATATACAAGCGTATTTCTTAATTGTTTAGTACATCTCAAATGTATTAGAACGAACATTAATAGCATTTACCTTTCAAATAAAAATTATATTAGGGTGTCTGGCATAATAGCTGATAATACAAAATCAAACTATCTACTTATCTATGCTGCCACACCGTTTTATTAGGTTTTTACTATATCCAGTAATTAACTTCAACTGTATCATGCTTGTTTACTGCATCATAAACGCGTTTGGTACAGACTATAGGCTGGCACAGATACAAATTTGAAAAATTGACGCGGAGTGAGCTCTTCAAACCTACAATGGTATTTTTTAATGGTTTAGTACATCTCAAATGTATTAGAACAATCATTAATAATAATAATAATAATAAACGTCTTTATTCTTTTCATTTCTTGTACATAAATATAATGAATATAATGATAGAGAAAAAAAAGAATCGAAAAGAAAGGTATCGCAAGATGAAGTTCAGTAGTGTAGGTACTTTACCGTACACCCTGCTTTACCACTTAAACCTTACCAATATATATTTCATTTATACATTAAGTTGCTGAACCTATAAATTAAATTACAATGTATTATATTATTATTCAATGAGGCTGATCATAATAATTACTCACTATTTATATACAAAAGGCAAATTTTTAAATTAGTGGTTATGGTTGAAAAACTATACAGGAAAAACACTGTAGGGTTCAAAGTAGCATACTGCTTCGGTAATAACTAAATTTGACGTGAAAATAAAATTTCAAATAGATGACGTTTAAAAGCTATTGGAGTTAACGTTTTTAATGAGTTGGGTAGTGAATTATATATCTTCGAGACATTATACGAGAACGAGCGTTCATACAAAACAGTTGTGTTCGCCGGCGGAGTGATTGTTCTTTTATTTCTGATGTTGATATTATGAACAACAAAACAACAATAATTCCAGCTTGAAATATCTGTCATAACAAATTAGCGTTTGTTTGACTTATTTCCTAGATGAATTGATTTAACAGAATAATGATAAAAACTAAGAAATCCTGTATAACTATATAACGGCTAAAAATAAGACATGGGTTTATTAACATTTTTTGCTTTTTGTAGCATCTCACATACACCCTTGCGTTTGGACCATAGCTTTTCGATTACCCTGTATATGATAGGTTGAGAATAGTCTGAACAGGGTTTGTTTTCTGTTGCGGAAGATCAAGTGTGAAGTTTACAAATAGCACAGCTGGTTTTTCTATTCAACAGCAATTCACAGAATCAGTTTAATTTTATGCTTCAAAATATTTTACCAATTTCTGATTTTGACATTTCTGAGAGACAAGGATTAAAGATCTTCAAAATATAAGTAACAAAACTGATATTTGAAGGGCTCGTTATCGAAAAAATGGTTCCACACTTAAAAAACAACTATAATTCCAGCTTGAAATATCTGTCATAACAAATTAGCGTTTGTTTGACTTATTTCCTAGATAAATTGATTTAACAGAATAATGATAAAACCGAAGAAATCCTGTATAACTATATAACGGCTAAAAATAAGACATGGGTTTATTAAAATTTTTTGCTTTTTGTAGCATCTCACATACACCCTTGCGTTTGGACCATAGCTTTCCGATTACTCTGTATATGATAGGTTGAGAATAGTCTGAAGAGGGTTTGTTTTCTGTTGCGGAAGATCAAATGTGAAGTTCACAAATAGCACAGCTGGTTTTTATATTCAGCAGCAATTCACAGAATCAGATTAATTTTATGCTTAAAAATAGTTTACCAATTTCTGATTTTGACATTTCTGAGAGAGCAGGATTAAAGATCTTCAAAATATAAGTAAAAACACTGATATTTGAAGGGCTCGTTATCGAAAAAATGGTTCCACACTTAAAAAACAACAATAATTCGAGCTTGAAATATCTGTCATAACAAATTAGCGTTTGTGTGACTTATTTCCTAGATGCATTAATTTAACAGAATAATGATAAAAACGAAGAAATCCTGTATAACTATATAACGGCTAAAAATAAGAAATGGGTTTATTAACATTTTTTGCTTTTTGTAGCATCTCACATACACCCTTGCGTTTGGACCATAGCTTTTCGATTACCCTGTATATGATAGGTTGAGAATAGTCTGAACAGGGTTTGTTTTCTGTTGCGGAAGATCAAATGTGAAGTTCACAAATAGCACAGCTGGTTTTTCTATTCAACAGCAATTCACAGAATCAGTTTAATTTTATGCAAATAAATATTTTACCAATTTCTGATTTTGACATTTCTGAGAGACAAGGATTAAAGATCTTCAAAATATAAGTAAAAACACTGATATTTGAAGGGCTCGTTATCGAAAAAATGGTTCTACACTTAAAAAACAACAATAATTCCAACTTGAAATATCTGTCATAACAAATTAGCGTTTGTTTGACTTACTTCCTCGATGAATTGATTTAACAGAATAATGATAAAAACGAAGAAATCCTGTATAACTATATAACGGTTAAAAATAAGACATGGGTTTATTAACATTTTTTGCTTTTTGTAGCATCTCACATACACCCTTGCGTTTGGACCATAGCTTTTCGATTACCCTGTATATGATAGGTTGAGAATAGTCTGAACAGGGTTTGTTTTCTGTTGCGGAAAATCAAATGTGAAGTTCACAAATAGCACAGCTGGTTTTTCTATTCAACAGCAATTCACAGAATCAGTTTAATTTTATGCTTAAAAATATTTTACCAATTTCTGATTTTGACATTTCTGAGAGAGCAGGATTAAAGATCTTCAAAATATAAGTAAAAACACTGATATTTGAAGGGCTCGTTATTGAAAAAATGGTTCCACACTTAAAAAACAACAATAATTCCAGCTTGAAATATCTGTCATAACAAATTAGCGTTTGTTTGACTTATGTCCTAGATGAATTGATTTAACAGAATAATGATAAAAACGAAGAAATTCTGTATAACTATATAACGGCTAAAAATAAGACATGGGTTTATTAACATTTTTTGCTTTTTGTAGCATCTCACATACACCCTTGCGTTTGAACCATAGCTTTTCGATTACCCTGTATATGATAGGTTGAGAATAGTCTGAAGAGGGTTTGTTTTCTGTTGCGGAAAATCAAATGTGAAGTTCACAAATAGCACAGCTGGTTTTCTATTCAACAGAAATTCACAGAATCAGTTTAATTTTATGCTTAAAAATATTTTACCAATTTTTGATTTTGACATTTCTGAGAGAGCAGGATTAAAGATCTTCAAAATATAAATAAAAACACTGATATTTAAAGGGCTCGTTATCGAAAAAATGGTTCCACACTTAAAAAACAACAATAATCCCAGCTTGAAATATCTTTCATAACTAATTAGCGTTTGTTTGACTTATTTCCTAGATGAATTGATTTAACAGAATAATGATAAAAACGAAGAAATCCTGTATAACTATATAACGGCTAGAAATAAGACATGAGTTTATTAACATTTTTTGCTTTTTGTAGCATCTCACATACACCCTTACGTTTGGACCATAGCTTTTCAATCACCCTGTATATGATAGGTTGAGAATAGTCTAAACAGGGGTTGTTTTCTGTTGCGGAAGATCAAATGTGAAGTTCACAAATAGCACAGCTGGTTTTTCTATTCAACAGCAATTCACAGAATCAGTTTAATTTTATGCGTAAAAATAGTTTACCAATTTCTGATTTTAACATTTCTGAGAGAACAGGATTAAACATCTTCAAAATATAAATAAAAACACTGACATTTGAAGGGCTCGTTAACGAAAAAATGGTTCCACACTTAAAAAACAACAATAGTTCCAGCTTAAAAAATCTGTCATAACAAATTAGCGTTTGTTTGACTTATTTCCTAGATGAATTAGTTTAAGAGAATAATGATAAAAACGAAGAAATCCTGTATAACTATATAACGGCTAAAAATAAGACATGGGTTTATTAACATTTTTTGTTTTTGTATCATCTCACATACACCCTTGCGTTTGGACCATAGCTTTTCGATTACCCTGTATATGATAGGTTGAGAATAGTCTGAACAGGAGCTGTTTTCTGTTGCGGAAGATCAAATGTGAAGTTCACAAATAGCACAGCTGGTTTTTCTATTCAACAGCAATTCACAGAATTAGATTAATTTTATGCTTAAAAATAGTTTACCAATTTCTGATTTTGACATTTCTGAGAGAGCAGGATTAAAGATCTTCAAAATATAAATAAAAACACTGATATTTGAAGGGCTCGTTATCGAAAAAATGGTACCACAATTAAAAAACAACAATTATTCCAGCTTGAAATATCTGTCATAACAAATTAGCGTTTGTTTAACTTATTTCCTACATGAATTGATTTAACAGAATAATGATAAAAACTAAGAAATCCTGTATAACTATATAACGGCTAGAAATAAGACATGAGTTTATTAACATTTTTTGCTTTTTGTAGCATCTCACATACACCCTTACGTTTGGAACATAGCTTTTTAATCACCCTGTATATGATAGGTTGAGAATAGTCTGAACAGGGGTTGTTTTCTGTTGCGGAAGATCAAATGTGAAGTTCACAAATAGCACAGCTGGTTTTTCTATTCAACAGCAATTCACAGAATCAGATTAATTTTATGCTTAAAATAGTTTACCAATTTCTGAATTTGACATTTCTGAGAGAGCAGGATTAAAGATCTATAAAATATAAGTAAAAACACTGATATTTGAAGGGCTCGTTATCGAAAAAATAATTCCACACTTAAAAAACAACAATAATTCCAGCTTGAAATATCTGTCATAACAAATTAGCGTTTGTTTGACTTATTTCCTAGATGAATTGATTTAACAGAATAATGATAAAAACGAAGAAATCCTGTATAACTATATAACGGCTAAAATAAGACATGGGTTTATTAACATTTTTTGCTTTTTGTAGCATCTCACATACACCCTTGCGTTTGGACCATAGCTTTTCGATTACCCTGTATATGATAGGTTGA
The DNA here is from genome assembly GCA_940337035.1 of Agriotes lineatus. NCBI lineage: Eukaryota > Metazoa > Arthropoda > Insecta > Coleoptera > Elateridae > Agriotes > Agriotes lineatus. The sequence goes on along the minus strand of CALNHX010005935.1, from coordinate 71,167 downwards.
GAATAGTCTGAACAGGGTTTGTTTTCTGTTGCGGAAGATCAAATGTGAAGTTCACAAATAGCACAGCTGGTTTATCTATTCAACAGCAATTCACAGAATCGGTTTTATTTTATGCTTAAAAATATTTTACCAATTTCTGATTTTGACATTTCTGAGAGACAAGGATTAAAGATCTTCAAAATATAAGTAAAAACACTGATATTTGAAGGGCTCGTTATCGAAAATATGGTTCCACACTTAAAAAACAACAATTATTCCAGCTTGAAATATCTGTCATAACAAATTAGCGTTTGTTTAACTTATTTCCTACATGAATTGATTTAACAGAATAATGATAAAAACTAAGAAATCCTGTATAACTATATAACGGCTAGAAATAAGACATGAGTTTATTAACATTTTTTGCTTTTTGTAGCATCTCACATACACCCTTACGTTTGGACCATAGTTTTTTAATCACCCTGTATATGATAGGTTGAGAATAGTCTGAACAGGGGTTGTTTTCTGTTGCGGAAGATCAAATGTGAAGTTCACAAATAGCACAGCTGGTTTTTCTATTCAACAGCAATTCACAGAATCAGATTAATTTTATGCTTAAAAATAGTTTACCAATTTCTGATTTTGACATTTCAGAGAGAGCAGGATTAAAGATCTATAAAATATAAGTAAAAACACTGATATTTGAAGGGCTCGTTATCGAAAAAATAATTCCACACTTAAAAAACAACAATAATTCCAGCTTGAAATATCTGTCATAACAAATTAGCGTTTGTTTGACTTATTTCCTAGATGAATTGATTTAACAGAATAATGATAAAAACGAAGAAATCCTGTATAACTATATAACGGCTAAAAATAAGACATGGGTTTATTAACATTTTTTGCTTTTTGTAGCATCTCACATACATCCTTGCGTTTGGACCATAGCTTTTCGATTACCCTGTATATGATAGGTTGAGAGTAGTCTGAACAGGGTTTGTTTTCTGTTGCGGAATATCAAATGTGAAGTTCACAAGTAGCACAGCTGGTTTTTCTATTCAACAGCAATTCACAGAATCGGTTTTATTTTATGCTTAAAAATATTTTACCAATTTCTGATTTTGACATTTCTGAGAGACAAGGATTAAAGATCTTCAAAATATAAGTAAAAACACTGATATTTGAAGGGCTCGTTATCGAAAATATGGTTCCCCACTTAAAAAACAACAATAATTCCAGCTTGAAATATCTGTCATAACAAATTAGCGTTTGTTTGACTTATTTCCTAGATGAATTAATTTAACAGAATAATGATAAAAACGAAGAAATCCTGTATAACTATATAACGGCTAAAAATAAGACATGGGTTTATTAACATTTTTTGCTTTTTGTAGCATCTCACATACAACCTTGCGTTTGGACCATAGCTTTTCGATTACCCTCTATATGATAGGTTGAGAATAGTCTGAAGAGGGTTTGTTTTCTGTTGCGGAAGATCAAATGTGAAGTTCACAAATAGCACAGCTGGTTTTTCTATTCAACAGCAATTCACAGAATCAGATTAATTTTATGCTTAAAAATAGTTTACCAATTTCTGATTTTGACATTTCTGAGAGAGCAGGATTAAAGATCTTCAAAATATAAGTAAAAACACTGATATTTAAAGGGCTCGTTATCGAAAAAATAATTCCACACTTAAAAAACAACAATAATTCCAGCTTGAAATATCTGTCATAACAAATTAGCGTTTGTTTGACTTATTTCCTAGATGAATTGATTTAACAGAATAATGATAAAAACTAAGAAATCCTGTATAACTATATAACGGCTAGAAATAAGACATGAGTTTATTAACATTTTTTGCTTTTTGTAGCATCTCACATACACCCTTACGTTTGGAACATAGCTTTTTAATCACCCTGTATATGATAGGTTGAGAATAGTCTGAACAGGGGTTGTTTTCTGTTGCGGAAGATCAAATGTGAAGTTCACAAATAGCACAGCTGGTTTTTCTATTCAACAGCAATTCACAGAATCAGATTAATTTTATGCTTAAAAATAGTTTACCAATTTCTGATTTTGACATTTCTGAGAGAGCAGGATTAAAGATCTATAAAATATAAGTAAAAACACTGATATTTGAAGGGCTCGTTATCGAAAAAATAATTCCACACTTAAAAAACAACAATAATTCCAACTTGAAATATCTGTCATAACAAATTAGCGTTTGTTTGACTTATTTCCTAGATGAATTGATTTAACAGAATAATGATAAAAACGAAGAAATCCTGTATAACTATATAACGGCTAAAAATAAGACATGGGTTTATTAACATTTTTTGCTTTTTGTAGCATCTCACATACACCCTTGCGTTTGGACCATAGCTTTTCGATTACCCTGTATATGATAGGTTGAGAATAGTCTGAACAGGGTTTGTTTTCTGTTGCGGAAGATCAAATGTGAAGTTCACAAATAGCACAGCTGGTTTATCTATTCAACAGCAATTCACAGAATCGGTTTTATTTTATGCTTAAAAATATTTTACCAATTTCTGATTTTGACATTTCTGAGAGACAAGGATTAAAGATCTTCAAAATATAAGTAAAAACACTGATATTTGAAGAGCTCGTTATCGAAAATATGGTTCCACACTTAAAAAACAACAATTATTCCAGCTTGAAATATCTGTCATAACAAATTAGCGTTTGTTTAACTTATTTCCTACATGAATTGATTTAACAGAATAATGATAAAAACTAAGAAATCCTGTATAACTATATAACGGCTAGAAATAAGACATGAGTTTATTAACATTTTTTGCTTTTTGTAGCATCTCACATACACCCTTACGTTTGGACCATAGTTTTTTAATCACCCTGTATATGATAGGTTGAGAATAGTCTGAACAGGGGTTGTTTTCTGTTGCGGAAGATCAAATGTGAAGTTCACAAATAGCACAGCTGGTTTTTCTATTCAACAGCAATTCACAGAATCAGATTAATTTTATGCTTAAAAATAGTTTACCAATTTCTGATTTTGACATTTCAGAGAGAGCAGGATTAAAGATCTATAAAATATAAGTAAAAACACTGATATTTGAAGGGCTCGTTATCGAAAAAATAATTCCACACTTAAAAAACAACAATAATTCCAGCTTGAAATATCTGTCATAACAAATTAGCGTTTGTTTGACTTATTTCCTAGATGAATTGATTTAACAGAATAATGATAAAAACGAAGAAATCCTGTATAACTATATAACGGCTAAAAATAAGACATGGGTTTATTAACATTTTTTGCTTTTTGTAGCATCTCACATACATCCTTGCGTTTGGACCATAGCTTTTCGATTACCCTGTATATGATAGGTTGAGAATAGTCTGAACAGGGTTTGTTTTCTGTTGCGGAATATCAAATGTGAAGTTCACAAGTAGCACAGCTGGTTTTTCTATTCAACAGCAATTCACAGAATCGGTTTTATTTTATGCTTAAAAATATTTTACCAATTTCTGATTTTGACATTTCTGAGAGACAAGGATTAAAGATCTTCAAAATATAAGTAAAAACACTGATATTTGAAGGGCTCGTTATCGAAAATATGGTTCCCCACTTAAAAAACAACAATAATTCCAGCTTGAAATATCTGTCATAACAAATTAGCGTTTGTTTGACTTATTTCCTAGATGAATTAATTTAACAGAATAATGATAAAAACGAAGAAATCCTGTATAACTATATAACGGCTAAAAATAAGACATGGGTTTATTAACATTTTTTGCTTTTTGTAGCATCTCACATACACCCTTGCGTTTGGACCATAGCTTTTCGATTACCCTCTATATGATAGGTTGAGAATAGTCTGAAGAGGGTTTGTTTTCTGTTGCGGAAGATCAAATGTGAAGTTCACAAATAGCACAGCTGGTTTTTCTATTCAACAGCAATTCACAGAATCAGATTAATTTTATGCTTAAAAATAGTTTACCAATTTCTGATTTTGACATTTCTGAGAGAGCAGGATTAAAGATCTTCAAAATATAAGTAAAAACACTGATATTTAAAGGGCTCGTTATCGAAAAAATAATTCCACACTTAAAAAACAACAATAATTCCAGCTTGAAATATCTGTCATAACAAATTAGCGTTTGTTTGACTTATTTCCTAGATAAATTGATTTAACAGAATAATGATAAAAACGAAGAAATCCTGTATAACTATATAACGGCTAAAAATAAGACATGGGTTTATTAACATTTTTTGTTTTTGTACCATCTCACATACACCCTTGCGTTTGGACCATAGCTTTTCGATTACCCTGTATATGATAGGTTGAGAATAGTCTGAACAGGAGCTGTTTTCTGTTGCGGAAGATCAAATGTGAAGTTCACAAATAGCACAGCTGGTTTTTCTATTCAACAGCAATTCACAGAATCGGTTTAATTTTATGCTTAAAAATATTTTACCAATTTCTGATTTTGACATTTCTGAGAGACAAAAATTAAAGATCTTCAAAATATAAATAAAAACACTGATATTTGAAGGGCTCGTTATCGAAAATATGGTACCACACTTAAAAAACAACAATTATTCCAGCTTGAAATAGCTGTCATAACAAATTAGCGTTTGTTTAACTTATTTCCTAGATGAATTGATTTAACAGAATAATGATAAAAACTAAGAAATCCTGTATAACTATATAACGGCTAGAAATAAGACATGAGTTTATTAACATTTTTTGCTTTTTGTAGCATCTCACATACACCCTTACGTTTGGACCATAGCTTTTCAATCACCCTGTATATGATAGGTTGAGAATAGTCTAAACAGGGGTTGTTTTCTGTTGCGGAAGATCAAATGTGAAGTTCACAAATAGCACAGCTGGTTTTTCTATTCAACAGCAATTCACAGAATCAGTTTAATTTTATGCGTAAAAATAGTTTACCCATTTCTGATTTTAACATTTCTGAGAGAACAGGATTAAAGATCTTCAAATATAAATAAAAACACTGATATTTGAAGGGCTCGTTAACGAAAAAATGGTTCCACACTTAAAAAACAACAATAGTTCCAGCTTAAAATATCTGTCATAACAAATTAGCGTTTGTTTGACTTATTTCCTAGATGAATTAGTTTAAGAGAATAATGATAAAAACGAAGAAATCCTGTATAACTATATAACGGCTAAAAATAAGACATGGGTTTATTAACATTTTTTGTTTTTGTACCATCTCACATACACCCTTGCGTTTGGACCATAGCTTTTCGATTACCCTGTATATGATAGGTTGAGAATAGTCTGAACAGGAGCTGTTTTCTGTTGCGGAAGATCAAATGTGAAGTTCACAAATAGCACAGCTGGTTTTCTATTCAACAGCAATTCACAGAATTAGATTAATTTTATGCTTAAAATAGTTTACCAATTTCTGATTTTGACATTTCTGAGAGGGCAGGATTAAAGATCTTCAAAATATAAATAAAAACACTGATATTTGAAGGGCTCGTTATCGAAAAAATGGTACCACAATTAAAAAACAACAATTATTCCAGCTTGAAATAGCTGTCATAACAAATTAGCGTTTGTTTAACTTATTTCCTAGATGAATTGATTTAACAGAATAATGATAAAAACTAAGAAATCCTGTATAACTATATAACGGGTAGAAATAAGACATGAGTTTATTAACATTTTTTGCTTTTTGTAGCATCTCACATACACTCTTACGTTTGGAACATAGCTTTTTAATCACTCTGTATATGATAGGTTGAGAATAGTCTGAACAGGGGTTGTTTTCTGTTGCGGAAGATCAAATGTGTAGTTCACAAATAGCACAGCTGGTTTTTCTATTCAACAGCAATTCACAGAATCAGATTAGTTTTATGCTTAAAAATAGTTTACCAATTTCTGATTTTGACATTTCTGAGAGAGCAGGATTAAAGATCTATAAAATATAAGTAAAAACACTGATATTCGAAGGGCTCGTTATCGAAAAAATAATTCCACACTTAAAAAACAACAATAATTCCAGCTTGAAATATCTGTCATAACAAATTAGCGTTTGTTTGACTTATTTCCTAGATGAATTGATTTAACAGAATAATGATAAAAACGAAGAAATCCTGTATAACTATATAACGGCTAAAAATAAGACATGGGTTTATTAACATTTTTTGCTTTTTGTAGCATCTCACATACACCCTTGCGTTTGGACCATAGCTTTTCGATTACCCTGTATATGATAGGTTGAGAATAGTCTGAACAGGGTTTGTTTTCTGTTGCGGAAGATCAAATGTGAAGTTCACAAATAGCACAGCTGGTTTTTCTATTCAACAGCAATTCACAGAATCGGTTTAATTTTATGCTTAAAAATATTTTACCAATTTCTGATTTTGACATTTCTGAGAGACTGTAACGCTAGCCTCCGCGTAAATTATTATTACACAATAAAAATGTGTTTAATTTACGCATCGCCCAGTCTCGCGTTATCTCAAGTTACATTTTGCCCGTGATGACAAGCGCGCAGGGACCGACGTCACCTCCAGAGATAACAAGGAAGTACCGAGTCGAGTAACGCGCAGCCATCCCCACTTGCTATCCCCACTTGAGGACTTTTCTAGGGCCCATAAAAGGCGCCGCACCGTCCAATCGCCACGAGATACCTGATACTCCTCCAGCAAACACCTAGTTCCCAATCCTGCATCCTGCCCTGTCCCGAGAGTTCCTCCGTCGACTCTAACAGTACCTAGAGATTCTTCCTGCTAGCACCAGCTCCCTTCAGGAGACCCCGACCGAACTTAGCCAGCCAGATAATAAGTTGTTTCGTCCCAGTGGTGAAAATCCGCCTGGATGTCAACAACTTATTAATTAGTTAATTTCCCCGAGAGTAGATTTGACCTAGTGAATTATTTCGAGAAACATCTCGCTGTCACCACTAAACAGAATTCGACTCAGTGGTGAAAATCCGCCTGAATGTCCTCTGCTTAGATGGGATGACCTAGTCGCTTTGTCGAAATAAATATCTGGAAGTCATCAATTCTCCCCAGACGAAATATACGGCCATAATTAAAATAACCCGCATCCGACCTGTAAATTTCTAGTCCTGTTAATTTCAATTCAGCATTGAAATAATCCGCACCTGAACTTTAAACTAGCATTCATTATAATCTCCAGACGTAATCAAAACAGCCCGCACTCAAGCTTTAGACTTGTATTCATATTTGAAACCGTCCGTGCTCAAAGTTAGCAGTTGTAATTTAAATTTGCCAGTCGTAATATAGTCCGAGAGCGCGAGATTTCCCCGGCCCGCTGTGGAGGAAAAAACGGCAATATTTGGTCGGCGCTCGGACTCTGAATTTAAAATCATATTTGTTAACTCAATGCGGCCTTTCTAGATTACCCGTATCCGAACATCCCTGAATTAATTTAGAGGCGGGCTTCACCCCCTGCACTATCAGTAAAATCTCTAGAGCCGTGATATGATTTATTGTACAATTGACGGACCGTTTAATTCTGTTTTGATTCCAGCTACTTCGCAAGGACCATTGTCAACCGCACGTGCAACGTCTGGCGCTCTGTGCAGATAAGGACGCCGGCTATCAACTGCGGCCGTTCACACGGATTTATCGGTGTTATTTCTTGTATAAATGAACTTTGAAAATATCTATTACTGAAATGTATCGTAGGTAAAAATATTAAACTATTTAAATGTATTCCGATAGTGTTTTTGTATGCTAAATTATCATATATCTGAGGAGAACCCCCTACGACTTTGAGCTACCCGACGAGCGTAAATATTACAACCCCTATAAGCAGGGGCGGGTATTACATGGCGCGTTCGAGCAGGAACCTGAACTCAGATATATACATAGTTTAGCAAACATGCACATGCAGCTCCTGTGTCCAGATGGCGCCCGAGACCGATAACTAGTAAATTTTGTTGTGACTTAAATAATGCACAAAACCTGTTACAGCCTAGCCGCCCAGAGAAATCTACCAGAGTCCGTAAAACCGAGATGTCCCAGTCTAAAATTCCCAGATACCCGTCCAGGTCCTGTCCGTTCCAGATAAGATCTTTCCGAGATCCCGTCCAGTCCAGAAAATCCTTCTCCTACCCTCAAGGACCAGCGGCTTCACTGTTGGTACGGGATTTTGCGTCCCCGAGGTACCTTAGCTAAATTGCCGACAATGCTACGGACCGCCCGCGTAGTACCGTCTTCCGAAATTCCAGAAGAATCCGTAGTCCGCCTGAGAGACAATCCCGATGTCTCGTCCGTAGAATCCGTAGTCCGCAGTCCGCCTGAAAGACAACCCTGATGTCTCGTCCGCCGGAATATCTGCAGGTACCCGTGTAAGCACCTGGTGCGCCTGTAAATGAATGAATGTAAATGTACAGGATTGCCGAATGCGAGTTTGAATGCCGCCCTAGTTAGTGCGAATGTTATCCCTGTTATCTTCCTTTTGGAGCGTGCTTCTGTCCCCGTAAACCCGGATTTTGACAGGAGATCTTAGACGAATAGTCGAAGCTCGAAGGCGAGAATGTGTTTACCAGAGTACCGTCAGCCGTTTGCCCGGAATTGTATGCGAAATTTCCAGAGAGCGTAAGTTTAGAATGCGTTCCAGAGCGATCCTGTGTACCGTTTTTTTTTGAAATTGTATGCTGGTCTCCGCAGCCTCTACAATTTCCCCAGTATTTATAGGTTATCCTGAAACCTAGTTGTTTCTGAGAGAATCCCGGAATAATTGAAGGTCGAAACCGCGACTGTACCGGCTCCAGAATTTGAATGTGTGAACGTTGGCCGAATGGAAAACTGAGACCGCAGTTTTGCAACCGCCTGTAACGTGAGTTTGTGTGCACTCCTGGAACGTAGCATTTCGCCCCAGTGCCTGTAAGAAGCGCGCGTTCCCTCCGTAGAGTGCACATTTTTGTGCAATAGAATGCACCATATAAAATGGCATCCAGGGCATTACCAGGAAAACATGATTCCGGAATGTATGAGGTCTTGAAAGACCTGTAGATCGAAACCGCGATCGCCGCCCTGTCCTGTAAAATAAATGTGTGTATCGCATATGCATATTTCTCCGCCGACAGAATATAAGTTGAAACCGCAACCTCTGTATTCGACTAGGCCAGAATTGAGAGTAAAAATTGTACTCATCCTGTATATAGTTTCCGAGAGTAAAAATTGTACTCATCCTGTATATAGTTTCTAAAGATTACAATTTTACTCATCCTGTATATAGTTTCCAAAGAAACACCCGTTAAAATTGTACTCATTTTGTATATAGATCCCGAAGAAACGCCTGTTAAAATCTAGCACCCTCGCGTTTCCCAGTTTGAATGTTTTCTGTGTTATCCCTGCATTGTTTTGAGAACCCCCTTGAAGGAGGTGCCCCCCCCCGAACTCCCGTTTCCTCCGAAGGGACCGGCATATGTAACGCTAGCCTCCGCGTAAATTATTATTACACAATAAAAATGTGTTTAATTTACGCATCGCCCAGTCTCGCGTTATCTCAAGTTACATTTTGCCCGTGATGACAAGCGCGCAGGGACCGACGTCACCTCCAGAGATAACAAGGAAGTACCGAGTCGAGTAACGCGCAGCCATCCCCACTTGCTATCCCCACTTGAGGACTTTTCTAGGGCCCATAAAAGGCGCCGCACCGTCCAATCGCCACGAGATACCTGATACTCCTCCAGCAAACACCTAGTTCCCAATCCTGCATCCTGCCCTGTCCCGAGAGTTCCTCCGTCGACTCTAACAGTACCTAGAGATTCTTCCTGCTAGCACCAGCTCCCTTCAGGAGACCCCGACCGAACTTAGCCAGCCAGATAATAAGTTGTTTCGTCCCAGTGGTGAAAATCCGCCTGGATGTCAACAACTTATTAATTAGTTAATTTCCCCGAGAGTAGATTTGACCTAGTGAATTATTTCGAGAAACATCTCGCTGTCACCACTAAACAGAATTCGACTCAGTGGTGAAAATCCGCCTGAATGTCCTCTGCTTAGATGGGATGACCTAGTCGCTTTGTCGAAATAAATATCTGGAAGTCATCAATTCTCCCCAGACGAAATATACGGCCATAATTAAAATAACCCGCATCCGACCTGTAAATTTCTAGTCCTGTTAATTTCAATTCAGCATTGAAATAATCCGCACCTGAACTTTAAACTAGCATTCATTATAATCTCCAGACGTAATCAAAACAGCCCGCACTCAAGCTTTAGACTTGTATTCATATTTGAAACCGTCCGTGCTCAAAGTTAGCAGTTGTAATTTAAATTTGCCAGTCGTAATATAGTCCGAGAGCGCGAGATTTCCCCGGCCCGCTGTGGAGGAAAAAACGGCAATATTTGGTCGGCGCTCGGACTCTGAATTTAAAATCATATTTGTTAACTCAATGCGGCCTTTCTAGATTACCCGTATCCGAACATCCCTGAATTAATTTAGAGGCGGGCTTCACCCCCTGCACTATCAGTAAAATCTCTAGAGCCGTGATATGATTTATTGTACAATTGACGGACCGTTTAATTCTGTTTTGATTCCAGCTACTTCGCAAGGACCATTGTCAACCGCACGTGCAACGTCTGGCGCTCTGTGCAGATAAGGACGCCGGCTATCAACTGCGGCCGTTCACACGGATTTATCGGTGTTATTTCTTGTATAAATGAACTTTGAAAATATCTATTACTGAAATGTATCGTAGGTAAAAATATTAAACTATTTAAATGTATTCCGATAGTGTTTTTGTATGCTAAATTATCATATATCTGAGGAGAACCCCCTACGACTTTGAGCTACCCGACGAGCGTAAATATTACAACCCCTATAAGCAGGGGCGGGTATTACAAGACAAGGATTAAAGATCTTCAAAATATAAGTAAAAACACTGATATTTGAAGGGCTCGTTATCGAAAATATGGTTCCACACTTAAAAAACAACAATAATTCCAGCTTGAAATATCTGTCATAACAAATTAGCGTTTGTTTGACTTATTTCCTAGATGAATTAATTTAACAGAATAATGATAAAAATGAAGAAATCCTGTATAACTATATAACGGCTAAAAATAAGACATGGGTTTATTAACATTTTTTGCTTTTTGTAGCATCTCACATACACCCTTGCGTTTGGACCATAGCTTTTCAATCACCCTGTATATGATAGGTTGAGAATAGTCTGAAGAGGGTTTGTTTTCTGTTGCGGAAGATCAAATGTGAAGTTCACAAATAGCACAGCTGGTTTTTCTATTCAACAGCAATTCACAGAATCAGATTAATTTTATGCTTAAAAATAGTTTACCAATTTCTGATTTTGACATTTCTGAGAGAGCAGGATTAAAGATCTTCAAAATATAAGTAAAAACACTGATATTTAAAGGGCTCGTTATCGAAAAAATAATTCCACACTTAAAAAACAACAATAATTCCAGCTTGAAATATCTGTCATAACAAATTAGCGTTTGTTTGACTTATTTCCTAGATGAATTGATTTAACAGAATAATGATAAAAACTAAGAAATCCTGTATAACTATATAACGGCTAGAAATAAGACATGAGTTTATTAACATTTTTTGCTTTTTGTAGCATCTCACATACACCCTTACGTTTGGACCATAGCTTTTCAATCACCCTGTATATGATAGGTTGAGAATAGTCTGAACAGGGGTTGTTTTCTGTTGCGGAAGATCAAATGTGAAGTTCACAAATAGCACAGCTGGTTTTTCTATTCAACAGCAATTCACAGAATCAGATTAATTTTATGCTTAAAAATAGTTTACCAATTTCTGATTTTGACATTTCTGAGAGACAAAGATTAAAGATCTATAAAATATAAGTAAAAACACTGATATTTGAAGGGCTCGTTATCGAAAAAATAATTCCACACTTAAAAAACAACAATAATTCCAGCTTGAAATATCTGTCATAACAAATTAGCGTTTGTTTGACTTATTTCCTAGATGAATTGATTTAACAGAATAATGGTAAAAACGAAGAAATCCTGTATAACTATATAACGGCTAAAAATAAGACATGGGTTTATTAACATTTTTTGCTTTTTGTAGCATCTCACATACACCCTTGCGTTTGGACCATAGCTTTTCGATTACCCTGTATATGATAGGTTGAGAATAGTCTGAACAGGGTTTGTTTTCTGTTGCGGAAGATCAAATGTGAAGTTCACAAATAGCACAGCTGGTTTTTCTATTCAACAGCAATTCACAGAATCAGTTTAATTTTATGCTTAAAAATATTTTACCAATTTCTGATTTTGACATTTCTGAGAGACAAGGATTAAAGATCTTCAAAATATAAGTAAAAACACTGATATTTGAAGCGCTCGTTATCGAAAATATGGTTCCACACTTAAAAAGCAACAATAATTCCAGCTTGAAATATCTGTCATAACAAATTAGCGTTTGTTTGACTTATTTCCTAGATGAATTGATTTAACAGAATAATGATAAAAACGAAGAAATCCTGTATAACTATATAACGGCTAAAAATAAGACATGGGTTTATTAACATTTTTTGCTTTTTGTAGCATCTCGCATACACCCTTGCGTTTGGACCATAGCTTTTCGATTACCCTCTATATGATAGGTTGAGAATAGTCTGAAGAGGGTTTGTTTTCTGTTGCGGAAGATCAAATGTGAAGTTCACAAATAGCACAGCTGGTTTTTCTATTCAACAGCAATTCACAGAATCAGATTAATTTTAAGCTTAAAAATAGTTTACCAATTTCTGATTTTGACATTTCTGAGAGAGCAGGATTAAAGATCTTCAAAATATAAGTAAAAACACTGATATTTAAAGGGCTCGTTATCGAAAAAATAATTCCACACTTAAAAAACAACAATAATTCCAGCTTGAAATATCTGTCATAACAAATTAGCGTTTGTTTGACTTATTTCCTAGATGAATTGATTTAACAGAATAATGATAATCACGAAGAAATCCTTTATAACTATATAACGGCTAAAAATAAGACATGGGTTTATTAACATTTTTTGCTTTTTGTAGCATCTCACATACACCCTTGCGTTTGGACCATAGCTTTTCGATTACCCTGTATATGATAGGTTGAGAAGAGTCTGAAGAGGGTTTGTTTTCTGTTGCGGAAGATCAAATGTGAAGTTCACAAATAGCACAGCTGGTTTTTCTATTCAACAGCAATTCACAGAATCAGTTTAATTTTATGCTTAAAAATATTTTACCAATTTCTGATTTTGACATTTCTGAGAGAGCAGGATTAAAGATCTTCAAAATATAAGTAAAAACACTGATATTTGAAGGGCTCGTTATCGAAAAAATGGTTCCACACTTAAAAAACAACAATAATTCCAGCTTGAAATATCTGTCATAACAAATTAGCGTTTGTTTGACTTATGTCCTAGATGAATTGGTTTAACAGAATAATGATAAAAACGAAGAAATTCTGTATAACTATATAACGGCTAAAAATAAGACATGGGTTTATTATCATTTTTTGCTTTTTGTAGCATCTCACATACACCCTTGCGTTTGAACCATAGCTTTTCGATTACCCTGTATATGATAGGTTGAGAATAGTCTGAAGAGGGTTTGTTTTCTGTTGCGAAAGATCAAATGTGAAGTTCACAAATAGCACAGCTGGTTTTTCTATTCAACAGAAATTCACAGAATCAGTTTAATTTTATGCTTAAAAATATTTTACCAATTTTTGATTTTGACATTTCTGAGAGAGCAGGATTAAAGATCTTCAAAATATAAAAAAAACACTGATATTTGAAGGGATCGTTATCGAAAAAATGGTTCCACACTTAAAAAACAACAATAATTCCAGCTTGAAATATCTGTCATAACAAATTAGCGTTTGTTTGTCTTATTTCCTAGATGAATTGATTTAACAGAATAATGATAAAAACTAAGAAATCCTGTATAACTATATAACGGCTAGAAATAAGACATGAGTTTATTAACATTTTTTGCTTTTTGTAGCATCTCACATACACCCTTACGTTTGGACCATAGCTTTTCAATCACCCTGTATATGATAGGTTGAGAATAGTCTGAACAGGGGTTGTTTTCTGTTGCGGAAGATCAAATGTGAAGTTCACAAATAGCACAGCTGGTTTTTCTATTCAACAGCAATTCACAGAATCAGATTAATTTTATGCTTAAAAATAGTTTACCAATTTCTGATTTTGACATTTCTGAGAGACAAGGATTAAAGATCTATAAAATATAAGTAAAAACACTGATATTTGAAGGGCTCGTTATCGAAAAAATAATTCCACACTTAAAAAACAACAATAATTCCAGCTTGAAATATCTGTCATAACAAATTAGCGTTTGTTTGACTTATTTCCTAGATGAATTGATTTAACAGAATAATGGTAAAAACGAAGAAATCCTGTATAACTATATAACGGCTAAAAATAAGACATGGGTTTATTAACATTTTTTGCTTTTTGTAGCATCTCACATACACCCTTGCGTTTGGACCATAGCTTTTCGATTACCCTGTATATGATAGGTTGAGAATAGTCTGAACAGGGTTTGTTTTCTGTTGCGGAAGATCAAATGTGAAGTTCACAAATAGCACAGCTGGTTTTTCTATTCAACAGCAATTCACAGAATCAGTTTAATTTTATGCTTAAAAATATTTTACCAATTTCTGATTTTGACATTTCTGAGAGACAAGGATTAAAGATCTTCAAAATATAAGTAAAAACACTGATATTTGAAGCGCTCGTTATCGAAAATATGGTTCCACACTTAAAAAGCAACAATAATTCCAGCTTGAAATATCTGTCATAACAAATTAGCGTTTGTTTGACTTATTTCCTAGATGAATTGATTTAACAGAATAATGATAAAAACGAAGAAATCCTGTATAACTATATAACGGCTAAAAATAAGACATGGGTTTATTAACATTTTTTGCTTTTTGTAGCATCTCGCATACACCCTTGCGTTTGGACCATAGCTTTTCGATTACCCTCTATATGATAGGTTGAGAATAGTCTGAAGAGGGTTTGTTTTCTGTTGCGGAAGATCAAATGTGAAGTTCACAAATAGCACAGCTGGTTTTTCTATTCAACAGCAATTCACAGAATCAGATTAATTTTAAGCTTAAAAATAGTTTACCAATTTCTGATTTTGACATTTCTGAGAGAGCAGGATTAAAGATCTTCAAAATATAAGTAAAAACACTGATATTTAAAGGGCTCGTTATCGAAAAAATAATTCCACACTTAAAAAACAACAATAATTCCAGCTTGAAATATCTGTCATAACAAATTAGCGTTTGTTTGACTTATTTCCTAGATGAATTGATTTAACAGAATAATGATAATCACGAAGAAATCCTTTATAACTATATAACGGCTAAAAATAAGACATGGGTTTATTAACATTTTTTGCTTTTTGTAGCATCTCACATACACCCTTGCGTTTGGACCATAGCTTTTCGATTACCCTGTATATGATAGGTTGAGAAGAGTCTGAAGAGGGTTTGTTTTCTGTTGCGGAAGATCAAATGTGAAGTTCACAAATAGCACAGCTGGTTTTTCTATTCAACAGCAATTCACAGAATCAGTTTAATTTTATGCTTAAAAATATTTTACCAATTTCTGATTTTGACATTTCTGAGAGAGCAGGATTAAAGATCTTCAAAATATAAGTAAAAACACTGATATTTGAAGGGCTCGTTATCGAAAAAATGGTTCCACACTTAAAAAACAACAATAATTCCAGCTTGAAATATCTGTCATAACAAATTAGCGTTTGTTTGACTTATGTCCTAGATGAATTGGTTTAACAGAATAATGATAAAAACGAAGAAATTCTGTATAACTATATAACGGCTAAAAATAAGACATGGGTTTATTATCATTTTTTGCTTTTTGTAGCATCTCACATACACCCTTGCGTTTGAACCATAGCTTTTCGATTACCCTGTATATGATAGGTTGAGAATAGTCTGAAGAGGGTTTGTTTTCTGTTGCGAAAAATCAAATGTGAAGTTCACAAATAGCACAGCTGGTTTTTCTATTCAACAGAAATTCACAGAATCAGTTTAATTTTATGCTTAAAAATATTTTACCAATTTTTGATTTTGACATTTCTGAGAGAGCAGGATTAAAGATCTTCAAAATATAAAAAAAACACTGATATTTGAAGGGATCGTTATCGAAAAAATGGTTCCACACTTAAAAAACAACAATAATTCCAGCTTGAAATATCTGTCATAACAAATTAGCGTTTGTTTGTCTTATTTCCTAGATGAATTGATTTAACAGAATAATGATAAAAACGAAGAAATCCTGTATAACTATATAACGGCTAGAAATAAGACATGAGTTTATTAACATTTTTTGCTTTTTGTAGCATCTCACATACACCCTTACGTTTGGACCATAGCTTTTCAATCACCCTGTATATGATAGGTTGAGAATAGTCTAAACAGGGGTTGTTTTCTGTTGCGGAAGATCAAATGTGAAGTTCACAAATAGCACAGCTGGTTTTTCTATTCAACAGCAATTCACAGAATCAGTTGAATTTTATGCGTAAAAATAGTTTACCAATTTCTGATTTTAACATTTCTGAAAGAACAGGATTAAAGATCTTCAAAATATAAATAAAAACACTGACATTTGAAGGGCTCGTTAACGAAAAAATGGTTCCACACTTAAAAAACAACAATAGTTCCAGCTTAAAATATCTGTCATAACAAATTAGCGTTTGTTTGACTTATTTCCTAGATGAATTAGTTTAAGAGAATAATGATAAAAACGAAGAAATCCTGTATAACTATATAACGGCTAAAAATAAGACATGGGTTTATTAACATTTTTTGTTTTTGTACCATCTCACATACACCCTTGCGTTTGGACCATAGCTTTTCGATTACCCTGTATATGATAGGTTGAGAATAATCTGAACAGGAGCTGTTTTCTGTTGCGGAAGATCAAATGTGAAGTTCACAAATAGCACAGCTGGTTTTTCTATTCAACAGCAATTCACAGAAATAGATTAATTTTATGCTTAAAAATAGTTTACCAATTTCTGATTTTGACATTTCTGAGAGAGCAGAATTAAAGATCTTCAAAATATAAGTAAAAACACTGATATTTGAAGGGCTCGTTATCGAAAAAATGATTCCACACTTAAAAAACAACAATTATTCCAGCTTGAAATATCTGTCATAACAAATTAGCGTTTGTTTGACTTATTTCCTAGATGAATTGGTTTAACAGAATAATGATAAAAACGAAGAAATTCTGTATAACTATATAACGGCTAAAAATAAGACATGGGTTTATTATCATTTTTTGCTTTTTGTAGCATCTCACATACACCCTTGCGTTTGAACCATAGCTTTTCGATTACCCTGAATATGATAGGTTGAGAATAGTCTGAAGAGGGTTTGTTTTCTGTTGCGAAAGATCAAATGTGAAGTTCACAAATAACACAGCTGGTTTTTCTATTCAACAGAAATTCACAGAATCAGTTTAATTTTATGCTTAAAAATATTTTACCAATTTTTGATTTTGACATTTCTGAGAGAGCAGGATTAAAGATCTTCAAAATATAAAAAAAACACTGATATTTGAAGGGATCGTTATCGAAAAAATGGTTCCACACTTAAAAAACAACAATAATTCCAGCTTGAAATATCTGTCATAACAAATTAGCGTTTGTTTGTCTTATTTCCTAGATGAATTGATTTAACAGAATAATGATAAAAACGAAGAAATCCTGTATAACTATATAACGGCTAGAAATAAGACATGAGTTTATTAACATTTTTTGCTTTTTGTAGCATCTCACATACACCCTTACGTTTGGACCATAGCTTTTCAATCACCCTGTATATGATAGGTTGAGAATAGTCTAAACAGGGGTTGTTTTCTGTTGCGGAAGATCAAATGTGAAGTTCACAAATAGCACAGCTGGTTTTTCTATTCAACAGCAATTCACAGAATCAGTTTAATTTTATGCGTAAAAATAGTTTACCAATTTCTGATTTTAACATTTCTGAAAGAACAGGATTAAAGATCTTCAAAATATAAATAAAAACACTGACATTTGAAGGGCTCGTTAACGAAAAAATGGTTCCACACTTAAAAAACAACAATAGTTCCAGCTTAAAATATCTGTGATAACAAATTAGCGTTTGTTTGACTTATTTCCTAGATGAATTAGTTTAAGAGAATAATGATAAAAACGAAGAAATCCTGTATAACTATATAACGGCTAAAAATAAGACATGGGTTTATTAACATTTTTTGTTTTTGTACCATCTCACATACACCCTTGCGTTTGGACCATAGCTTTTCGATTACCCTGTATATGATAGGTTGAGAATAGTCTGAACAGGAGCTGTTTTCTGTTGCGGAAGATCAAATGTGAAGTTCACAAACAGCACAGCTGGTTTTTCTATTCAACAGCAATTCACAGAATCAGTTTAATTTTATGCTTAAAAATATTTACCAATTTCTGATTTTTACATTTCTGAGAGACAAGGATTAAAGATCTTCAAAATATATGTAAAAACACTGATATTTGAAGGGCTCGTTATCGAAAAAATGGTTCTACACTTAAAAAACAACAATAATTCCAGCTTGAAATATCTGTCATAACAAATTAGCGTTTGTTTGACTTATTTCCTAGATGAATTGATTTAACAGAATAATGATAAAAACGAAGAAATCCTGTATAACTATATAACGGCTAAAAATAAGACATGGGTTTATTAACATTTTTTGCTTTTTGTAGCATCTCACATACACCCTTGCGTTTGGACCATAGCTTTTCGATAACCCTGTATATGATAGGTTGAGAATAGTCTGAACAGGGTTTGTTTTCTGTTGCGGAAGATCAAATGTGAAGTTCACAAATAGCACAGCTGGTTTTTCTATTCAACACCAATTCACAGAATCAGTTTAATTTTATGCTTAAAAATAGTTTACCAAGCTGATTTTGACATTTCTGAGAGAGCAGGATTAAAGATCTTCAAAATATAAGTAAAAACACTGATATTTGAAGGGCTCGTTATCGAAAAAATAATTCCACACTTAAAAAACAACAATAATTCCAGCTTGAAATATCTGTCATAACAAATTAGCGTTTGTTTGACTTATTTCCTAGATGCATTGATTTAACAGAATAATGATAAAAACGAAGAAATCCTGTATAACTATATAACGGCTAAAAATAAGACATGGGTTTATTAACATTTTTTGCTTTTTGTAGCATCTCACATACACCCTTGCGGTTGGACCATGGCTTTTCGATTACCCTGTATATGATAGGTTGAGAATAGTCTGAACAGGGTTTGTTTTCTGTTGCGGAAGATCAAATGTGAAGTTCACAAATAGCACAGCTGGTTTTTCTATTCAACAGCAAATCACAGAATCAGTTTAATCTTATGCAAAAAAATATTTTACCAATTTCTGATTTTGACATTTCTGAGAGACAAGGATTAAAGATCTTCAAAATATAAATAAAAACACTGATATTTGAAGGGCTCGTTATCGAAAAAATGGTTCTACACTTAAAAAACAACAATAATTCCAGCTTGAAATATCTGTCATAACAAATTAGCGTTTGTTTGACTTACTTCCTAGATGAATTGATTTAACAGAATAATGATAAAAACGAAGAAATCCTGTATAACTATATAACGGCTAAAAATAAGACATGGGTTTATTAACATTTTTTGCCTTTTGTAGCATCTCACATACACCCTTGCGTTTGGACCATAGCTTTTCGATTACCCTGTATATGATAGGTTGAGAATAGTCTGAACAGGGTTTGTTTTCTGTTGCGGAAGATCAAATGTGAAGTTCACAAGTAGCACAGCTGGTTTTTCTATTCAACAGCAATTCACAGAATCAGTTTAATTTTATGCTTAAAAATATTTTACCAATTTCTGATTTTGACATTTCTGAGAGAGCAGAATTAAAGATCTTCAAAATATAAGTAAAAACACTGATATTTGAAGGGCTCGTTATCGAAAAAATGGTTCCACACTTAAAAAACAACACTAATTCCAGCTTGAAATATCTGTCAAAACAAATTAGCGTTTGTTTGACTTATGTCCTAGATGAATTGATTTAACAGAATAATGATAAAAACGAAGAAACTCTGTATAACTATATAACGGCTAAAAATAAGACATGGGTTTATTAACATTTTTTGCTTTTTGTAGCATCTCACATACACCCTTGCGTTTGAACCATAGCTTTTCGATTACCATGTATGTGATAGGTTGAGAATAGTCTGAAGAGGGTTTGTTTTCTGTTGCGGAAGATCAAATGTGAATGCAAACACACTATATGGAACTGTAGAGTAAATAATCCTAATGGAGTACGACTTTATAAAACAGCTAATGACAATGCTGTCCAAATAATAGCACCTAATGAACCGACGTATTATCCTTATAGAGGATATGCCGAACCCGTCATTTTGGACATACTGGTCATTAAAAACTTTCCTAAACCAATTCATCAACAAGTCCTGCCAGAAATGGACTCGGATCATGTCCCAGTAGTTATAAATTTCGAAAGTAAATTGATTAAAAATTATCCTCCACCTAGACTAATCAACGGAAAAGTGGAGTGGGAAATGTTCAAAACCAAATTGGAAGAAAATTACACGTGCCCGAACAACATGCAAACAACCTCTGATGTTGATGAAGCAGTATGCACTCTTACTACAGCAATAGTTGATACTGTTTATAAAGCTACTATAAACACCACTATCAAAACGCATACATATAGGCATCCTCCTAGGTATATTATAGAATTAGTACAGCGGAAGCATTACATAAGAAGATTATGGCAACGAACCAGAGATATATCCTTCAAGCAGCAACTAAATGAACTAACCCGTAAAGTTAAATATGAACTAGATAAATATCAAATTACAACATACCATAAATACATTAGCCAACTTGAACCAAGTGACCCTAATTTATGGCGCACCACAAAGCGTATACTTGGCCAAACACAGCATGTGGCAACATTAAAAAAAAATAATATAACATATAGCACTGAAGAAGAAAAATGTAATGTCCTAAGTAGCCATCTTGAAAAAGTGTTTGAGTGTCCTAACACCAACAGTAGCGATAATAAAGCAATATCTGATTATGTAAATAAAAATACCCCACTAGAAGCTGGACCAATTGAACCAGTAACAGCAGACGAAATAACATCATACATTAAACAACTACGAAATAAAAAATCACCGGGGCACGACCTAGTCCCAAACGAAGTATTGAAAAAGCTGACCAAGAAAGTAATAGCAGCTATATGCTCTATATATAACGCCTGTTTACGAATGGGGTACTTTCCTCACACCTGGAAACACGCCCAAGTGATAACATTTCACAAACCTGGGAAACCACCTTCAGATGTAAGCAGCTATAGACCGATAAGTCTTCTCCCAACATTGGGGAAACTGTTGGAAAAAGCTATTAAAAGTAGGCTTTCGTCATTTATAGAAGATAATTGCATACTCCCAGAACATCAGTTTGGGTTTCGAGCAAATCACTCTACGATACACCAGCTGCATAGACTAACAGAGTATATAACATACGGTTTTGAAAACAAAATTTACACCATTGGGGTATTTATGGACATAACACAAGCCTTTGATAAGGTTTGGCATACCGGACTTATTTATAAACTCATTGACATACAAACACCACAGTACCTGCTCCTCATTATAAAATCGTTCCTTGCAAACAGGACTTTTGCTGTTCGAGTGAACAACGAATATTCGGTACTCAGAAACGCAACTGCTGGAGTTCCCCAGGGGTCAGTTTTAGGCCCGCTTCTGTACAGCATTTACGCGTATGATATACCGAGCAACGATGGTTCAGAACTGGCAACTTTCGCTGATGATATTGCAATATTAACACAACACCAAGACATTCAAAAAGCAATACTTCAAATTCGCGAAGCAGTAAGTGCAATAGAGGAATGGACCGACAAATGGTGCATTAACCTAAATCCGACCAAAACGCAAGCTAAAGTGTTTACAGTACGCAAATACATATCTCCAGCTCACATCATCATTCAACAACAAAATATAAACTGGACTCCTAAGGATACTCCTGTTAAATACCTGGGTCTTTATATGGATACAAGACTAACATGGGCAGCACACATAAACAAAAAACTCAACGAGGCCTACACGCGACTCAGCATGTTATATCATGTGTTAAATAGAAGATCTCCCCTCAAAATAGAATGTAGTGTTCTGTTATACAAAAGCGTAATTCGACCAATTCTAACCTATGCAAACCTATTATGGGGCACGTCTTCTAAAACTAATGTAAATAAAGTGCAACGGTTTCAAAACAAAGTGCTGCGTATAATATGCAATGCACCGTGGTATGTGCGAAACGGACAGCTACACGAAGAGCTCTCAGTGCTTACAATAAAAGAATTCAATCATGTGAGTGCCAAGAACTATTTTGCAAAACTTCAAAATTGCCCTGCCGCAATATTCTTTAACTTAGGCCAGCGTACAAGGACGCGTTTTAAAACAAAAAGACTACCACAAAGCTGCCTATTATCGTCAGAAGACTCTACAATTAGTGATAGCGACTAAACATAACCCTATTTCGTAATATAAACTTTTAATGTAGTAATAACTTTATGCTAATTACTAATTAGGTTAGGGATAAATCCCACATGTAACTATAATGTCAATAATCACCTCTTGTTACCATTGTTGTGTAGAGCATTAGATGCTGAACCGACAAATAAAACCACTAAAAAAAAAAAAAAAAAAAAACTGACGTAGTTATGTAAACAATGTAAACATAATTTAAGTAATGCCTTACCAGCCAACCATTGATCTATACAAAAAACATTTGAAAAATAGTTATTTTAAAAATATTAAATGACCATTTTTTAAAGTATTTTGGACAACTTTTCCTAATCGTATCAAAGCGCAACAGACATTTATGATAGCATCGCAAAAATCTTCAACATAACTTTACTACTCATGGTATTATAAGTGAATATTTTTTCACAGGTTTCTATGTAATACCAGTCTTTTACTCGCAACTGTACATTTAATACTCTACCAAAGAGTATACTTTTTGGCTCTATCTTATATCATCAAAAAGAAAAAATGTAATAACTGCCTAATAATATTAAAGTTTCTATTATCACACTTAAAAAAAAGTTAATGTAAATGTTTTGAAACTATAGATTTTTAAGGTTAAAGCTGTATTTAAAATTTGCATAAAAATGCACCTTAATAATTTGAAAATCATTTATTATTTATCTTCTTTTTCTCTTATAGCACTGTAGATGACTTCCAGGTCTCTTTCCATCTCTTCTGTGGCCTTCCTGCATCTTGGCATCCATGTGGCCTTTAATCCCTTGTTATTTTCATTGTGTTTATCATAGTATTTTGTTTTATGTTTTACGAACTTTACAACGTCTGTCACTTGACATGCTTCTGTCACATTCTGTTTTCTTATTCTCTATAATCAGCGTTTTTCTTACTGTGCTCAGCTTCGTAGGTAATAATCGGGTTTACTATCGTCATAGAGATTTTGATTCTGTGGTTTATATGCCGGTATTTGTTTCTCCAGATTACGTCTCTTCATCATTATCAGCATTAGCTAAGTGGTACATCGTGGGACATAAGCCTCCCCTAGATAAATCCACCTTTCTCTATTTTGCACTCTATTCATGCAGTCGGTTCCTACTAATTATTTTATGCCATTCGACCATCTGGATTGAGGACGACTTCTTTTCCTCTTGCTCCAAGGTTGCCACTCTATTACTCGGTGAGTTCAGCGGTTATTTCTCATTCTTGCAATATGCCCTGCCCTGTTCCGTCTGGGTCTGTATATTTTTACTGCTGCATTTGCTGCTGTTTTGGACCATCTACGGATTTCTTCATTGGTCAGCCTATCTCGCAGCGATACTGATATTTACACCGATTTTTTCAATGTAATAATCCAATAAGTAATCATTTACTTGGCATCTACTTCGTCAAATCGGCAGTATATTGGCACTACTACTATTTGACTAAGTAATTTTTGATTGGTCGTATTGGTAGTACTTGCGAGTTCTTACTTTCAAAAGGGCCGTCGACAGAGTAGCTTGCGCCCTGAGGCAAACAATTAAATATGGCCCCTGATGTATTATATTATAAGACACAAATATTAGTAAATCTCCAATTACTATTTGGCTTTGAACAGAATTGCCTGGAGGCTGATCAGGTTTCCGTTGCTTTGTACTGGTTCCATCCCTAATGTTAAGCACATAAATGAGACTGCATTTATGTTTTAAGCCAATGTAGTCATTGGCACTTAAAGGGAAGACAGTAAACTACCCTGGGGAACGCAGCCTCACGTCCCAATGATATTATGGCTTAGTAGCAACGTAGAGACGTAGTGAATGAATCAGACATTAGATGCAGATTGATTTTATTATAAAAATAAATGGTCTATTTATACAAAACAAAATAGCATAGCTAAGTCACAAAACAAAGTTCAATTATTGTGTAGATTACTGGAGCGCCTTTAAAGGTACGAAATAGCAATTCAGCACTGTAAGCTGATTGTATTTCCATGTGCGTTTGCAAGCCAGAGCGGTGAACTTGGGTTTAGTAGGTCGCTTACGGCGTGAAATGCCAAGTTGCAGATTTGCTCCGGTCTTTAAACTCGATGCTTGCGAAACAAGATTGGTTTTAATATTTCGTAAATGTGAACTGAAATTTGCCTGTTTAATTCAAGATTAAACAGATCTAAATTAAACATAATAAACTGGCGAAATTATGAAGCAAAACTAGAGATTAAAACTGCTTGTTTATGAAATCAGAATTACATTTAGAACTTCTGACTGGATTTCGAAAATTTTGTTATTAAAATTTATGTGTGTTTAATTCAAAATTAAACAGCTTTATTACAAGAGAAATTACATAAATTACAATTGATATTAATAATTAAAAAATAATTGATAAAATGTGTAAAATATTCACATCACGTTTTCGTTTTTATTTCCTTTTACGATAAAGGTATTGGATTCACCCCAAAAATTCGAAATTGAATTTTCAGCAGATCTTCACGTTTTTCAGTCCCCTGAACCCAAAAAACATGTTTTTGTTCATGGTCTGTCTGTGTGTGTGTCGGTCTGCTTGCCTGTGAGCAGAATATCTCAAAAACAAAAAGAGGTATGGCGTTGAAACTTCATATATAAGTTTAGTGTACTGTCCAGATACGACAGCAAGCTTTTGAAGAAAATCGCATAACCGGAAGTATGTGTTTACTCTTGCGATTTTTCAGTTTTTTTTCGTTTTTTTCAAAAACGGCTCTAACGATGTTTTTCAAACTTTGCAGTTTTATTACATTTTTAATTGATGTGAGATAGGTGATTTTCCAGTTAAATACCTCTAAAATGGGTTTCTTTTGTTTTTTTCCTATTTTTTATTAACGCCTATTTTAAACAGAACACCCGGTATGTTATTACATTTTTAAATTCAGCTTAAAATTTTAGAGACAATTTGTCTCTTGAACTAAAGCTCTATTTTGTACGGTTTCTGTAGAATTTATAATTTTTGACAAATGCTTAAAAATTAAAAATAAAATTTTTTGCTAACAATAAGATCACTATAAAAGCAAGTTGTATGCGTGTATCACACCAGATTTTTATTAAAAAATATATATTCAATACAAAAATAGCGATTAAACATTAAAAACTAAAGTCATAGCACTAACAATAAAACTCACTGTATTTGAAAATTATTTAATTGGTAAGAGTCATTGAATACTATTGAAGTATTGTATATTTACTATTCATAACACATTTAAAATTAGCCCAAGTCGCTTCTACGGAAATTGTACTTCTAACTTCTACTGCTGCATGCAACGTTCTATGCACAACACAAATTTTTACAATGTGGAACTGGCATTCAAAAGTGCTAATCTTTTCTTTACAGTGAAGAGTTTTATTAAGAACCACGACACGACACTAATTATGAGCAATAAATAATGGTGAGAAAAACGTTTATTAACCAAATTCGCCCCAGAAGCCGACCCGCTCTAGCATAAAGTTTTTTAAAATCTAAAATTCGCTAATTGCACACTCCAAAAATGTGCACATCTGGGGATATGGGTCAAGTTAAGACGTTTAGCCTTTCATAGCAAATGACCGCCAACCTAAGAGTTGGCATATTTATAGCTTCAAAACCCTTCGCCCATAAATTTCGACGCATACAATACGCACAAGCATCTTTACTCACCCCTTTGTATACCATCATCGTACCTATATAATAATCCACAACACTACAGGCCGTGTTTACAAGATCAAAAAAACCATGGTTGCATTCGTGCGTTCTATTTTCGGGATTTTGTAAACAAACTTTTCAGTACTTGTAATAGCGATATTATCACCGAAAACAATTACGTATTACTCCTATTACTTGTGTTTTTTAAAACTATTGACAAAGCTTCAAACGAAAGTCAATTTTGTTTAATAGTCATATCTGGTTACTGAACGCTGCCAAGCACCCAAGCAAAGAAATCTACCCCGTACGTTTTAACATAGTGTAAAAGCGTCTCAGATGCTTACGCTACATAACCTAAAAATTTCTTGTTCATCGCTTTGAAAACACGCACTGTATTTGTCACGATCAACAGGTAAACCTACTATTCTAACAGAAGAAGTTAGTTAAACCTTATATTTTGCAGCAGAGGTAAGAGGTTGTCACAGGTAAGGATTCAATGGCTACTGTTATTCATCCGGTTATTGCTGCGGAGGAGAACATCCTTGCCATAGTCGAGTGCAGTCCCAGCGCATCTCATACTGCCAAACCAGCAGATGGACAAACAATTCGCCCATTAGGAAATGCTCTCTCTCTTTAAAAGTGCATGTTCAAATGATTGATGCTTTCCATAGCTTGGGGAAGCCAACATCTGATAAAACAAGACCAAGAGGAATATTGAACAAGGAGGAGTTTCTAAGGTGCAGACAGATTAAACGTAATCTGAAATTAAGTGATATCAATTTGGAATTAGTTGATATGGCAAAAAGCAATAACTCTGTGTATATTAATAAATCCCTCTCGTCGTTAAATCGACAGCTGTTTGCGACAGCTAGAAATTATAAAAAGGAGAAGAATATTAAATATCTTTTTGTAATAATTCTGGGGTTTATCAGTATCTGCTGATGTTGATTAATTGCTTAATCGATTTTGTCTGTTTTATAATATTGTTTCTTTTCAGATGAGTGGTAGCATTATTAAGGTTGCGCATTTAAATATTCGGTCGCTACTAGATGGCTTCAATGATTTTAAGGATCTTGTACAGTCCTTGGATTGTAATATGATTGGTGTGACAGAAACATGGCTATCGCCCAAAATTACTGATGATGCAGTGCATAATATACCTGGCTACAAAATTTTGCGCAAAGATCGAATAACCGATACATGGGGAACAGCAATAGGTATCTACATTAAAACAAATTTACAATTTCCTATTATTCCTATAGCAAGTAGTAGTATAGCTATTGAACAGTTGTGGATCAAAATTATTTAAAAAAAAATTAACGGTTGTCATAGGAACAGTTTATCGAAGGCAGGAGTTTGGATGCGCTGACTTTATTGATACCTTGGAGGACTCCTTTTCACTTATTGCACATATGACAGCGTATATGGGCCGTGTATAGACAGTGCGGATAGTAAAAGAATTCAGCGTATGCAAAATACATGCCTGAGGTTTATTTATGGTATTAGAAAATTTGATCACATAACACATAAAATTAGCGAAATTTAATGGTTAAATATGCACAATCATAGAATACTTCATTCAGCCACATTGTTTCATAAAATTATCTCAAATAAAATACCCTCTTATTTACTTAATCAAATTGAATTTATATGTGATGTTCATATAGTGTTAATACGCGAAATAGAAATCTAATTACGCATCCATATCACAAAACTGCAATGTATGAGCGATCCTTTTCTTACGATATAGCTTATTTATACAATTCTTTGCCGGAGTATCTTAAAACCTGTTCACCTGATAAATTAAACTCTAATCTGTTTAAAATTCTACCTAATCACCACTTAGTCGGTGCAGCATAATCACTCTCTTACATATATGTTTAACATTACGATAGTATTATTGGTCTACAGTTAGTGTCGTTAATTATTTAATATTTTTTATCTAAGTGGAAGAGCAGATGCTATTTTAAATAGTAATCTGAATTTACCCTTTTGGTAGCCTGAACAACTTTTTTTTTTTTTTTTTTCTTCTTCTTTTCGGCATCAGCTGCTGAGGCTATTAGCCGTTAGTAACTGGATACTTTAATTTTTTCAGATTATATCTGTTCCATCAGTCCAATTTGTTTTGTGAATTCTGAAATTGCCCTGTGCCCCAATTCTGTTAACGATGTCCCTTCTCGAAAGGTACGAGCTGCTCTGTATCTAGCGCATTCCATTAAAATGTGATGTACTGTTAATGGTACGTTACAGGTAGTACATGACGGTTGATTTTCACCACACAGTAAATACTTGCACGTTAGTTGAGTATGTCCAGTTCGCAGTCTCGTCAAGATAACTTGATAACTTGATAATGTAAAAGGGGCAATAACAAAATCTACAAGGTGTGAAGAGAAGCGAAGTATTAAACAAGTAAGAGTACAGAAGAAAACGTTACAGAGATAGATAGTACGTGGTAAAACTAGAATAGTAGAATCGTTATCTACAAGAGAAGAATTGAAGATTTATATGGAAATAGATTTATTTTGAAGCATACAATTTGACAAGTGATTACATTAGTTTGGGTGTTGCTGATATTAGAGATCGTGGAAACATAAGGAAAGGAAGAGGAACCAGTCCAAAGGAGATAGCTGAGGCAGGTCCAAATCTGGAGTGGTATTGTAGGCTGCTTACTACACAGGTGCTTGAAGTTTGGAAGAGGTGTGACACTGGTGGATCATCTGGACAGCTGCATAGCGGAGAGCTGTTTTTGAAGAGTGTTGATTCCAGTAGGGGACAGGGACAGGTACGAGAGAAGATCCAAGCACAGTGTATGCTGGTAGCTGCTGGGTGATCGGGATTCGTCGGTTGTGGTCAACAGGAGTGAGCTGTCTGTTGGTGAGCGGTGCGTTACAGCAGGAATACAGACGGGACCAAGCTGTGCATAGTAAGTGGATTGCTGTCTTAGAGGTAGAGTAAAGACGATGCAAGGTGGGTGTTTCTTTAGGTATATCAACTCTAAAGCAAGTAAAGACATTTTAAAAAGGTGCAATTAATTAGAAATAATAACTTATCGTTGTATATAGAGTTGTAATGTACAATTCTTAGAATTGGACATTTGTTATTCTGATTTGAAATAATTTGTTGACAATTGATTGACATTATAAGTGACAATTAATTTAAAGGCATAGTTGAGAAATTATTTGAAAGTTATACTTTCCAGAACCCAAAACCCTGAAAGAGTCTCAAGTTCTATCATTTTTATAATTTGAAATTTTTGCGTAATTGAAAAGGTTACAATTCAATTGAAAATAGAGTAGCCAGTATAATATATAACATGCAGTAGATTTGTAATGTCTGAGGCAAATTAAAACTATAATGATTAATGCGATTTTTAATTTAATTATTTTGTTTTAGATGCAAGGGTGGCAGTACATTTAAAACTGCTTCAGCACTTGCTTCCACCAAGATGTCGAACTCGATGTGGGAAGGTACATTGGAAACCATCATTTGTTAAGTGTTACATGCATGTGTTATTTTAATTTTTATGTTGATGTAGAACCTATACCTATCTAAACCAAATAAAAATAATTTTTCAAAGATATGTATCATTTATTTCAAATACACCATTAGCAAAATTAAAGAAATGTCTTTCTTTAACTGACATTTGCTTTGTATTTGGTGTAAGCGGTAGGTATAATTTTTGATCCTAATTATTATTTTCATTAACTTAAAAACAATTTGTTTAACTGTAATTTAGTATTCCATTGTTTTAATGTTACTGCAACAACAAAACTGTTAAACAAAAGACAGTGTATTTGTACCAAAAACGAGATTCTCTTTCCACTAAGAAGAAATATGTTTGCCGTAAACAGTATTATTTTTGAAACCAGCAAATTTTGTATTTTGATTAAATAAGAGAAATTTTGGAATAAATGAAATTTGATTAATTCAAATTTTACTCAACTTCCAGTTAAATAAAGGTTTTAATTGCATTAAACGGTAAGTCCTTTGAATACAAGTGTAGCACATAATTTGATACAAATAAGAATTATTTGTTTAAGTTAAAAGTGTAGTTTTAAATAAATTATATTTTACTGGTAAAGAAACATTTATTTGCCACTATTTAAATACAGGATTTGTTTGAACAAAATATTATTTATTAAATGCAAATAACCCTTTTTCTCTGTGCAGTGACATAATGTCGTATGGGATCGATTTATTCATTTTCACTACTTTATAGCAACAATTCACAATTTTTAATATTTCGTCGTTTTCTAGTTGAAGGCTTGTGCCATTTAGAATATACGTGACTAAACGAAGCTTTTTCGTTGTTACAATACCACCGCTTGATTGACAGAATTAATCACGTTTGATTGTTGCTTATAATGTTATGTATAGTGTCCTTCATACATCCATTTATCAGAACATTTTATTGTCCATTAAAACCTCTGCAGCTACTCAAATTAAAAATGCATTTGCAAAAATTTAAATATCCTACTTCATATACGAGGGAGGTAAAATATGAAAATGATTGAAGAATAAAGTACCCTTATTTTGCAAAATACACAAAAATGTTAATTGGAAGTATTTGTTATAACATATCTATTAAAAATTATAATTGATATCAAATTGTTATTTGGTCCGTTTGTTATTAAATTACTTAAAAATTTGACACAAAAATGAGATTTGTTAGCACTAATTTCGAATCACGGAAGATCCTGGTTGCTAAGTGAGGGGAAACTCAGGTTTGACAGTACACGTTTATTGTATCCGTTAATAAGTTAACTTTGAAGTATTTGATTTAGTAATACACAGGGTGGTAAGAAAAAGGAGAAACCAGAAAAAATTGTTTTCGGAGCAAGTAACTGTGACTTTATATTTGACACCTACTTTTCATTCTAAGTAACTTCTTCAAATAACATTTTTGTTTATGTATTTTGAAAAATAAGGGTACTTTATTCTTGAACCATTTTCATATTTTTGAAACTCCCCCGTATACGAAAGAATATATTTACATTTTGGCAAGTGCATTTTTAGTTTGAGAAGATGTAGAAACTTGTATAAAGAATAAAATTTTCTGATAAACGGATGATAAAAAAATCTATGTGTTACAAATTTATGACTGACAGTATATGTTATATTATACAGATTGGTGGTGGATAATGTGAACAGAGGCAGTCCAATGAGCTAGAATGTAGTTTATGAGCTTTGAATGCTTTAGACAGAAGTAGACATACATATATAATTTAAAATCTAGTATCCTAGAATTCAGTGTTTTCTAAGAAACAAAACCTTTTGACTCTGCGGATACTACATATTAATCGCATATTACTCTATTCTGTCTTAACGCATACAAAACCCATAAACTGTATGCTAGCTCATTTGGATACTGGAACTGTTACAGATTTATGCCAGGCGATTGGTATTTCTATAGGTTCTAGTATTTTTTGAAAAAGTTTATACTAGTTGGGCACCATATTTAATAGTTCATTACGAATTTCATTTTTTCCAGTTGTTTTTATGTTTTTTAGCTTGGTATTGGTGTTAGTTATTTCTACTTCAGTTAAATTTAATTGTTGCTGATATCCTTGTTGGTATATTGATTGGATGTAAATGGTAGTTGTAATGGTAAATAGTAGTTAGTAAATATAGTAAATAAATACAAATAGTTGAAAATACTGATTCTTATTTTAATACGTAAAACATCTTGTTACAGAATGATCGAAAACTTTTATCCTCTAGAGGGCTATGAAATTATTTTGTCAAAAACTTGTGTTGGCAGTCGTGGTAGTAAAAGTTACATTGGCATTTTATATCTGTCAGTTTATGGTTATATCAGGAATGTCATTTTAACAAATACAAAAACCAAATATTGTGTGTGTGTGTGTGTCTGTGTCTGTGTGTGTGTGTCTATGTGTCTGTGTGTGTGTGTGTGTGCCTGTGAACAGAATATCTCAAAAAACGAAAAGAGGTATGGGGTTGAAACTTCATATATAACTTTTGTGTACTATGTAGATGCGACAGCAAGCTTTTGAAGAAAATCGCATAACGGGAAGTAGGGGTTTACTCTTGTGATTTTTTAGTTTTTTTCGATTTTTTCAAAACCGGCTCTAACGATTTTTTTCAAACTTCTCATTTTTATTACATTTTTAATGCGTATTGATGTGAGATAGGTGATTTTCCAGTTACATACTTCTAAAATGAGGTTCTTATGTTTTTTTTCTATTTTTTATTAACTCCTATTTTAAATAGAACACCCAGTATATTATTACATTTTTGAATTCAGCTTAACAGTCTAGAGAAAAATTGTCTCTTCACCTAACGCTCTATTTTGAACCATTTTTGTAGAATTTGTAATTTTTTAAAATTTTTGAGAAATGCTTAAAAACTTAAAATAAAATTTTTGGCCAATTATAAGATTACTGTAAAAGGCAGTTGTGTGCGTATAACACACCATATTTTTATGTATTAGAATCACTTGCGCGTTTTGCCAGCCTTCAGGTATTTTGTTTTAGCTTTATTTTCTGGTAAACGTAAAAATCACCCTGTATATAAATATATATAAAACAATACTGGTAATGTTTACATTTTACTTTATACAGGATGACAGCTTGTCGAAAACCTATTTAGCCCGTATTATATATATTGAGTGATTTTTACTTAGTTAAAAAATTGCGTTTTTCGAAGTTGTGTAGATCCAAAAAGTTAAATTTTTCGGGAATTAAGCAAGATTTCCAGACGATTCCTTATTGTGTGTTAGTTTTAGCTAACTCAACAATCTCGAGGCCAGAAAACAACTTTTTTTCGTAAATTTTGTCCCCATCTTGGCTAGTAAATGTATGTTTTGTAATTATTTTTAAAAATGTAAAATTTTACTGATAACTGAAGTCACGTGACAGCTTTTGTTTGTCCCATTTCTAATCACTTTACAACCACCTCTGGTCGTCAGTGTTTGATTTTTCAAAAAATTCTAAATATTTTTTTTATTTGATGCCAGCTTTTTGGCGATCACTTTATTTATTATTTGTTGATAATAATTTTCTAACGTAGTGCACACTGTAGTTTGCGAATTTGAATTCGGCGCCAAGATGGCACTGCGCCGAATTGGTGACGCCGAGATGGTTCCGCGCCGAGTTGTCCCGGCGCCGAACTGACTCCGCGCCGAGACGGCGGCGCCCAAGTGGCGGCGCCCAAGTGGCGGCGCCGAGATGTCCTAGACCCAAGATCAAACTAGCTACTTTACGATGCTGCCACACCATTTTATTAGGTTTTTACTATGTCCAGTAATTAACTTCAACTGTATTATGCTTGTTTACTGCATCATAAACGCGTTTGGTACACACAATAGGCTGGCGGAGATACAAATGTTACAATTTGACCCGGAGTGAGCTCCTCATAACTGCAATGGCATTTCTTAATAGTTTAGTGCATCTCAAATGTAATAGAACGGCCATTAATAGCATTTTCCTTTCAAATAAAAATTATATTTAGCTCTCTCGCCACACTGTTTTATTAGTATTTTACTATGTCCAGTAATTAACTTCAACTGTATCATGCTTGTTTACTGCATCATAAACGCGTTTGGTACACTCTATAGGCTGGCGGAGATACAAATGTGACAGTTTGACGCGGAGTGAGCTCTTCTAATCTACAATGGTATTTCTTAATGGTTGAGTACATCTCAAATGTTTTAGAACTATCATTAATAGCATTTTCCTGTCAAATAAAAATTATATTAGACCCCCTCGCATAATAGCTCATAATAGAAGATCAAACTATCTACTTATCTATGCTGCCACACTGTTTTATTAAGTTTTTAGTATGTCCAGTAGTTAACTTCAACTGTATCATGCTTGTTTACTGCATCATAAACGCGTTTGGTACAGACTATAGGCTGGCACAGATAACAATTTGAAAAATTGACGCGGAGTGAGCTCTTCAAACCTACAATGGTATTTCTTAATGGTTTAGTACATCTCAAATGTATTAGAACAATCATTAATAATAATAATAATAATAATAAACGTCTGTATTCTTTTCATTTCTTGTACATAAATATAATGAATATAATGATAGAGAAAAAAAAGAAGAGAAAAGAAAAGAATCGCAAGGTGAAGTTCAGTAGTGTAGGTACTTTACCGTACACCCTGCTTTACCACTTAAACCTTACTAATATATATTTCATTTATACATTAAGTTCCTAAACCTATAAATTAAATTACAATGTATTATATTATTATTCAATGAGGCTGATCATAATAATTACTCACTATTTATATACAAAAGGCAAATTTTTAAATTAGTGGTTATGGTTGAAAAACTATACAGGAAAAACACTGTAGGGTTCAAAGTAGCATACTGCTTCAGTAATAACTAAATTTGACGTAAAAATAAAATTTCAAATAGATGACGTTTAAAAGCTATTGGAGTTAACGTTTTTAATGAGTTGGGTAGTGAATTATATATCTTCGAGACATTATACGAGAACGAGCGTTCATACAAAGCAGTTGTGTTCGCCGGCGGAGTGATTGTTCTTTTATTTCTGATGTTGATATTATGAATGTCCATTCGAAATGAAATTTTTTCCATGAGATATGGAGGAGCTTTAAATAGAACAATTTTATGAAATAAACACGCAGACCATAAGTAGAACCGATTTTGCATATTAAACCAACCAATCTGAGCAAGCTTGTAAGACACACGTTGAAATCTGCGAATACCATACACATACCTTAGACAGGAGTTTTGAACTTTCTGAATTCTGTTTTGTCGATGAAACTTAGACATGGGCTATATAATGGACTACAAAAAGTAAATTGAGACAAGACTAATGATTCACAGAGTAAAGTTTGAGTTTTAGTAGAAAAGTAATGCCTATGGGGAAATAATTTCCTTAGCGTAAGCTTTTTGAATGTTTTTGGAGATGTGACTGGAGAACCTAAAAGAATTGTCCAGCAGCAATCCTAAATTTTGTACACTGTCTGTTTGAGGAACTATGGTGTTGTTAATTATAATTTCGATGTTTTGTATATTATTGCAGAGGTGTTTTCTGCCAAACACCATTATTTGTGATTTTGATGGATTTAGAAATAAATTGTGCTCCAGCGATAAATTGAAAATATTTTGTAGATCCATGTTTATCTTCGTAACGCTGTTTAGGATATCAGATGAAAAAAAAATATATTTGTGTGTCATCAGCATACGCACGATAGTCGCAAAATTCAACACAGTTACTGAAATTGGATGTGTAAATACAAAATAGCAAAGGTCCAACGATAGACCCTTGGGGAACGCCAGATAATAATGGGAAAAAATTAGATTCTTTCTCTTGTAATTTAACACACTGAAACCTGCCCGAAAGATAATCGGTCAGAAGCTCAATTGCATTTTGTGTAAGTCCAATGAAATGCAGTATAGCGCATAGTATGCGATTGTCGATTGTGTCAAACGCCTTAGTGAAGTCTAACAGGACTAAGATAAATAGCTTACCTTGATCAGTTGAACGTAATATGTCATCTGTAACTTTTAGCAGAGCAGTAGTGCAACTGTGCTAAGGTCTGAAGCCTGATTGGAGAGAAGGTAAAATATTGTGACTAGATAAATAACCTCTTAGCTGATCGTTTATTACATTTTCAAGTACTTTAGACAACACAGGAAGTATGCTAATCGGACTTAGGTGATTCAGATCAGTAGGCTGTTCAATTTTTGGGATAGGGATAATATACGCTTGTTTCCAGCAATCTGGGACAGCAGAATTTTATCATTTCTAGACTAATGTCATCTGGTCCGATGGATTTTGACTGTATTTTATTAAGAACAGATATTATAGTGTCTGCATTCACAGTATGGAATTCAAATTCAGTGCTAACGTTATCTTTTGTGTTGAATTTATAACAATCAATTAATTCAGCGCTAGTTGTATTAGTTTTTGGTATACTATTAATAAAAAAGTCACTTATCTTGTCAAAATCGCTCAAATGTATGGGTATCGCTGTGTGATTTGAGACCCCAATATCAAAGCTTTCTAACTCTCTCCAGAGAGACTTGCTGGATTATAAGTTACGAAATTTATAATCAAGATATGCTTTCTTCTCATTGCGTATAGCTAGATTGGTAAAATTACGTAACTGTTTGTAATAATCCCAATGGCGGGCAAGCTTGGTTTTACGATATTTATTTTTAGCTTTATTTCTGAGACTGTAATAATCTTATATTATCAGTTATCCATGGTGAATAGGATTTAGAAACTTTTCGCACTTAGACTGGGGCATGTAAGTTAAAAATTTCATTCAGGCAGGAGTTTAAAATATTAACTTTTTGATTAATATCGGGGTTGAAATATATTGAGTTCCAAGACAATAAATGTAAATCTCTATCAAAATCCGTTTTATTGATATCATTTAAGTTAAGTTTTTTAACAAATAATGTTTTAGGTTCAGGTTTCAGTATGTTAATATCACAGAAGATTACATCATGATCTGATGCATGAAAATTTCGTACTCCGGAGCATGAGATGAGATCTTTATCGGATGTCACTATAAGGTCAATTAATGTGTTACTGGTTGCAGTTAGTCTGGTAGGTTCGTTTACCATTTGAGATAGTCCCATTGAGTACAGAAATGAATTAAAAAAAGCAACTTAATAGCATTTTCCTTTCAAATAAAAATTATATTAGACCCTCTCGCACAATAGCTGATAATAGAAGATCAAACTATCTACTTTATGACGCTGCCACACCGTTTTATTAGGTTTTTACTATGTCCAGTAGTTAACTTCAACTGTATCATGCTTGTTTAGTGCATCATAAACGCGTTTGGTACACTCTATAGGCTGGCGGAGATACAAATGTGACCGTTTGACGTGGAGTGAGTTCTTCCAATCTACAATGGTATTTCTTAATAGTTTAGTACATCTCTCAAATGTCTTAGAACTATCATTAATAGCACTTTCCTTTCAAATAAAAATTATATTAGACCCTCTCGCATAATAGCTGATAATACAAGATCAAACTATCTACTTTACGATGCTGCCACACTGTTTTATTAGGCTTTTACTATGTCCAGTAGTTAACTTCAACTGTATTATGCTTGTTTACTGCATCATAAACGCGTTTGGTACACTCTATAGGCTGGCAGAGATAAAAATGTGACCGTTTGACGTGGAGTGAGTTCTTCCAATCTACAATGGTATTTCTTAATGGTTTAGTACATCTCAAATGTATTAGAACAATCACTAATAGCATTGTCCTTTCAAATAAAAATTATATTAAGGTCTCTGGCTAAATAGCTGATAATGCAAGATCAAACTATCTACTTTACGATGCTGCCACACTGTTTTATTAGGCTTTTACTATGTCCAGTAATTAACTTCAACTGTATCATGCTTGTTTACTGCATGATAAACGCGTTTGGCACAGACTATAGGCTGGCAGAGACAACATTTGAGAATCTGACGCGGAGTGAGCTCTTCAAAACTACAATGATATTTCTTAATGGTTT
The DNA here is from genome assembly GCA_940337035.1 of Agriotes lineatus. Classification (NCBI taxonomy): domain Eukaryota; kingdom Metazoa; phylum Arthropoda; class Insecta; order Coleoptera; family Elateridae; genus Agriotes; species Agriotes lineatus. The sequence goes on along the minus strand of CALNHX010005935.1, from coordinate 33,467 downwards.
AGTACATCTCAATTGTATAAGAACGTTCATTAATAGCATTTTCCTTAAAACTAGAAATTGTTTAAACTTGATTTAAACACACATAAATTTTAATAACAAAATTTACGAAATTCAGTCAGAAGTTCTAAATGTAACTCTGATTTCATAAACAAGCAGTTTTAACCTCTAGTTTTACTTCATAATTTTGCCAGTTCATATTTAATTAGATCTGTTTTAATCTTGAATTAACACAGGCAAATTTCAATTCCTATTTACGAAATATTAACAAACTAATCTTGTTTCCCAAGCATTGAGTTTAAAAACCACAGCAAACTGCAACTTGGCATTTCACGCAGTACGCGACCTAGTAAATCCAAGTTCACCGCTCTATCCTGCAAACACATACGGAACTATAAAAGCTTACTGTGCTGAATTGCTGTTTTTGTACCTTTAAACGCGTTCCAGTACACTACACTATTCTGAACTTTGATATGTTACTTAGTTAAGCATTCTTGTTTTGTATAAATAGAACGTGTATTTTCGGAATACACAATCTGCATCTAATGTCTGATTCATTCACTACGTCGCTACCCTGATACCAAGCCATAATATTATCGAGACGTGAGGCTGCGTCTCTCAGTGTAGTTTACTGTCGTCTCTTTTAAGTACCATTGACTACATTGGTTTAAAACATAAACGCAGTCTCGTTTATGTGCTTAAGGGATAGAACCAGCGCAAAGCAACGTAATCCTGATCCAGCCTCCAGGAAATTCTGTTCATGGTCCTTCGAGCCGGATCTGTCTCCAACTAAAGAACAAACACATCCCAAGGGTCACCAGAATCCTGAGAAGAAGACAACATCTGCCAACCACCCAGGTCCCAAAAAATGGCTAACAACATGGAGGAATTCAACAAATTAGCTGTCGCCCAAGAAGAGCTCGCGAAGAAGATAAAACAAGTATTATATAACAGCAAAAAGGACCCTGCCAGCCGAAAAAACGAAACCTACATCGCCAGTCGCAACAAGACGCTGGACGAACTTTGGAATACTGCAACTAAAAATCATGCAGAAATGGGGCAGCTAAGTATTCCAACTCATAATTATTTTACAACAGGGTATTACGATCAAATTAAAGCCATATACGGCGAAGCAAAAAGTTACTTGCAGAGCTGTTCAAAATCAACGGAAATTTCCAACCCCTCCGTAAGCAGGAATCAAGAGGAAATGGTGGCCAATCCCGAGCAAAAGGTTCGTATCCGAAAACTGCAGATTCGGATTCAGAATTTTAAGCAAGCGATAGACGACGCCGAACTAACACAAGAATTAGGGAGGCCCGCCATCACGACAAGGGAATTAAGAGAAAAATGGGATCGTGTGGTCGAGATGGACGAAGAAGTTATGTCGAACTACATGGCTTCAGAACAAATGCACTTTAGTCCTGAATATACTACGTTGGAAGACATGTATAGAAATTTAATTATTTTATTGCAAGCATCGACAAGGAACGAGCAAGCAGCAGCCATCTTGCTTCCTCAAGTCAAAATCCCCATATACGAGGAAAATTATGAGGAATGGGCCACTTTCAAAGACCTGTTCACTAAATTAGTAGATGACAACCAGAACATGAACGATGTCATCAAGATGCAATATCTAAAGACGCATGTCAAGGGAGAGCCAAGCCGACTGATCCAGCATCTAGCTGTTACCCAAGCAAACTACAACACCGCCTGGAATCTGCTGCAACAAAAGTATCAAAATAATCGCCTTATTTTAACTAAATTCGATCTGCCGGTTTTCTCCAAAGAGTCAGCCCAAGGGTTAAAAAGATTGCACGACTCCATCAAGAAATGTGTGGAGGCAATCAAAAATTTAGGCATCTCCACGGACAGTTGGGGTCCGTGGATTAACAGAGCTATCGCTCGAAAATGGGATCCTGAAACCAACAAATTATATGAGCAGTCGCTTCAATGTCCAAACGAAGTTCAAGATCACCAAAATTTAATGGATTTCCTGCAAGTGTGGTTCCAATCCCTGGAATCCATAGATGGAGCTCGACAGCCCACGCAGCAAAGACCACAGAATAATTACGCTTCCGCATCCCTAAATTGCAAGCTGTGCCATGGAGATCATTACATCGACAACTGTAGTCAATTCCAGAGACTACCTACCCATGAAAAACAAGAAGCAGTAAAAATCTATCAATTGTGCTATCGATGCTTGCGGCACGATTCAAATATACCATGCCGTGCCTATTTTAATTGTAGGATCTGTCGCTTCCCGCATCATACACTGCTTCATAAGGCGCAGCCACCATCAAGGCCGCTCCCTATCCAAAAGATGAGGACATCAGCTCATGCAGCAGCCATAAAGATTCCAACGCTCCAGAGAAGAAGCCGAAGTCGGACATCATCACCGCCAATTCAGGCGCACAGGAGAGGCAAGTTCTACTAGCCACAGCAGTAGCTCAAATCAGTCAACATCGGGACCACTACATGAAGGTCAATACCACGATTGGCAACTCGTGGCAAATTGAAGAAGAATATCAATTGCAGAAATTCTGGGACATAGAAGAAATACCCACACAAAGAAAACTTTCCGCAGAAAATCAGGTATGCAAGGAAAAAATTATTGAGACAGTGAAAGAGATTCATCCCTCATCAAATGGATCCATCCCAGGAGTAACAATCCAGCAGGTGGAGAAAATACCAACAACCAATTCTACAGCGGAAGAACAAGCGATAGCAGCTGCCAATATAAAGAATACGGAAGTTCAACGTCCTGTGATCATCGAACGTGAAAAAATAACATCTTTTCATCTACAAGAAAATCACCAAGTGCATGTAGTTTCCAAAGTCCTCACTCACGAAGTCCTCCTTCACGAAGTCTCCATTCGGGAAGTTCCCATTCACAAAGTCGATGTACAGAAAGAAAAGGAAATTGCAGGCCACGAACAAATCGTTGGAACTCCTCCCGATGCTTCTACAGCAGCTCCTAGCGATGGATGGAGCCAAGAAGTTGCAGCAATAACTGCTGCTAACAAGAACACCTCCGAGTCATCTAAAATCTTGACACTCGGTAATGGATGGAGCCAAGAAGTTGCAGCAATAACAGCAGAAAATGAAAAACCCTCCGACTCCATTAAAAACTCGACACCCGGTGGAGAGCGGCACCAAGACTTGTCGGCAAGGGATGCAGGAAAAGAAAAATCAAATGCCAAACACTTCGCGCCAAGCGATGGAAGCAGCCCATAAATTGCAGCAATAACTGCAGAAACCTCCGAGTTCACTAAATATTTAGCACCCGGTGTAAGGTGGCACCAAGAAATGGCAGCAGCCAGGAATTCAGAAAATGAAAAATCCGAAACCAAATATTCTACGCCTAGTAGAAGGTGGATTCAAGCACTGACAGCAACAAGTTCAGAAAACAATAAACACAATGCTAAGCACTTAGCCCCTCGTAGAAGATGGAATCAAGAAGACGGCTTACTAAAGTCTACGAGGAAATTTACCGAAAACACGCAATGTGGAATACCGATGCGGCACCCTCTAAAACAGCTAACCTCAGCAAGAGTGATATTAATTATCATATTCACCCATATAATGTTCGTCTCCAAAGGAAGAGGCAGCAGATGGACGTTGTCGGGATCTTCCAAACCAACTGGTAACATACTTAACGACACAATAACACAAAAGCTCGTTTACAGAAATAGCAAAGGAGCCATTGTTGCAGCAGCCGAACCACTTCGAGGATTCATAAACCTCTCTGTCAGACCTGCAACATCATCTGAAGGAAGTCGCATGGAGAGCCATCCGACATCGCTACAACCTATCCAGAAGAATCATCAACAGCGTCTAAAAGACGTAACATGGGAAACTATCGGACATCATTCCTATCTATCCAGCGGGATCACCGGCAGCATATTGGGAGCCGCCGCTCTAATAGGAGTTCTCTACTGCATTCGGAAAAGCATCAACCGAAGGAAGCATCAACCCAAACAACGCCAGTCAGCCGTAGAAGAATATCCTCTAAAAACTCTTAATGTGGAAGAAACAATATAGTTTTTTCTTTTGCTTCAGTCTAAAATTGGCAATATGTTTAAACTTGATTTAAACACACATAAATTTTAATAACAAAATTTACGAAATTCAGTCAGAAGTTCTAAATGTAACTCTGATTTCATAAACAAGCAGTTTTAACCTCCAGTTTTACTTCATAATTTCGCCAGTTCATATTTAATTTAGATCTGTTTTAATCTTGAATTAACACAGGCAAATTTCAGTTCCTATTTACGAAATATTAACAAACAAATCTTGTTTCGCAAGCATTGAGTTTAAAAACCACAGCAAACTGCAACTTGGCATTTCACGCAGTACGCGACCTAGTAAACCCAACTTCACCCCTCTGTTCTGCAAACACATACGGAACTATAAAAGCTTACTGTGCTGAATTGCTGTTTTTGTACCTTTAAACGCGTTCCAGTACACTACACTATTCTGAACTTTAATATGTTACTTAGTTAAGCATTCTTGTTTTGTATAAATAGAACGTTTATTTTCGGAATAAAACAATCTGCATCTAATGTCTGATTCATTCACTACGTCGCTACCCTGATACCAAGCCAAGTAGTTTACTGTCGTCCCTTTTAAGTACCATTGACTACATTGGTTTAAATAATAAACGCAGTCTCATTTATGTGCTTAAGGGATAGAACCAGCTCAAAGCAACGGAATCCTGATCCAGCCTCCAGGCAATTCTGTTCAAAATGATATTAAGCTCTCTCGTATCACAGCTGATAACACAAGATCAAACTATCCACTTTACGATGCTGCCACACTGTTTTATTAGGTTTTTACTATGTCCAGTAAGTAACTTCAACTGTATCATGCTTGTTTACTGCATCATAAACGTGTTTGGTACACACTATAGGCTGGCGGAAATACTAATGTGACAATTTGACTCGGAGTGAGCTCCACAAATCTACAATGGTATTTCTTAACAGTTTAGTACACCTCAAATGTATTAGAGCGATCATTAATAGCATTTTCCTTTCAAATAGAAATCATATTAAGCTCTCTCTCATAATAGCTGATAATACAAGATCAAACTATCCACTTTTCGATGCTGCCACACTGTTTTTTAGGTTTTTAGTTTATCCAGTAATTAACTTCAATTGTATCATTCTTGTTTGCTGCATCATAAACGCGTTTGATACAGACCACAGGCTGGCAGAGCTACAAAATTTTACAATTTGACGCGGAGTGAGCTCTTCAAACCTACAATGGTATTTCCTAATGGTTTAGAACATCCCAAATGTATTAGAACGATCATTAATAACACTTTCCTTTCAAATAAAATGTATATTAGACTCACTCGCATAATAGCTGATAATAGAAGATCAAACTATCTACTTTACGGTGCTGCCACACTGTTTTATTAAGGTTTTACTATGTCCAGTAATTAACTTCACCTGTATCATGGTTGTTTACTGCATCATAAACGCGTTTGGTACACTCTATAAAATGGCGGAGGTACAAATGTGACAGTTTGACTCGGAGTGAGTTCTTTTAATATACAAGCGTATTTCTTAATGGTTCAGTACATCTCACATGTATTAGAACGAACATTAATAGCATTTACCTTTCAAATAAAAATTATATTAAGGTGTCTGGTATAATAGCTGATAACACAAAGTAAAGCTATCTACTTTACGATGCTGCCATACTGTTTTATTAGGTTTTTACTATGTCTAGTAATTAACTACAACTGTATCATGTTTGTTTACAGCATCATAACCGCATTTGTTACAGACTGTAGGCTGGCGGAGAAACAAATGTGACAGTTTGACGCGGAGTGAGCTCTTCAAACCTACAATGGTATTTCTTAATGGTTTAGTACATCTCAAATGTATTAGCACGATCATTAATAGCATTTTCCTTTCAAATAAAAGTTATATTAGACCCTCTCGCATAATAGCAGATAATAGAAGATAAAACTATCTACTTTACGACGCTGCCACACTGTTTTATTAGGTTTTTACTATGTCTAGTAATTAACTTCAACTGTATCATGCTTGTTTACTGCATCATAAACGCGTTTGGTGCACTCTATAAGCTGGCGGTGATACAAATGTGACAGTTTGACGCGGAGTGAACTCTTCAAACCTACAATTGTATTTCTTAATGGTTTAGTACATCTCAAATGTATTAGAACGATCATTAATCGCAATTTCCTTTTAAATAAAAATTATATTAGACCCTCTCGCATAATATCTGATAATAGCAAATCAAACTATCTACTTTACGATGCTGCCACACTGTTTTATTAGGTTTTTACTATGTCCAGTAATTAACTTCAACTGTATCATGCTTGTTTACTACATCATAACCGCGTTTGTTACAGACTGTAGGCTGGTGGAAATACAAATGTGACAGTTTGACGCAAAGTGAGCTCTTCAAACCTACAATGGTATTTCTTAATGGTTTAGTTCATCTCAAATGTATTAGCACGATCATTAATAGCATTTTCCTTTCAAACAAAAGTTATATTAGACCCTCTCGCATAATAGCAGATAATAGAAGATAAAACTATCTACTTTACGACGCTGCCACACTGTTTTATTAGGTTTTTACTATGTCTAGTAATTAACTTCAACTGTTTCATGCTTGTTTACTGCATCATAAACGCGTTTGGTACAGACTGTAGACTGGCAGAGATACAAATGTGACAGTTTGACGCGGTGTGAGCTCTTCCAATCTACAAGGGTATTTCTTAATGGTTTAGTACATCTCAAATGTATTAGAACGATCATTAATAGCATTTTCCTTTCAAATAAAAATTATATTAGACCCTCTCGCATAATAGCTGATAATAGAAGATCAAACTATCTAGTTTACGATGCTGCCAAACTGTTTTATTAGGTTTTTGCTATTTCCAGTAATTAACTTCAACTGTATCATGCTTGTTTACTGCATCATAAACGCGTTTAATGCACTCTATAGGCTGGCGGTGATTCAAATGTGTCAGTTTGACGCGGTGTGAGCTCTTCCAATCTACAATGGCATTTCTTAATGGTTTAGTGGATCTCAAATTTATTAGAACGATCATTAATAGCATTTTCCTTGCAATTAAAGGTAATATTAGAACTTCTCGCATAATAGCTGATAATCGAAGATCAAACTATCTACTTTACGACGCAGCCATACTGTTTTATTAGGTTTTTACTATTTCTAGTTATTAACTTCAACTGTATCATGCTTGTTTAGTGCATCATAAACGCGTTTGGTGCACTCTATAGGCTGACGGAAATACAAATGTGATAGTTTGACGCGGACTGAGCTCTTCAAACCTACAATGGCATTTCTTAATGGATTAGTAAATCTCAAATGTATTAGATCGATCATAAATAGCATTTTCCTTACAAATAAAAGTAATATTAGACCCTCTCGCATAATTGCTGATAATCGAGGATCAAACTATCTACTTTAAGACGCTGCCACACTGTTTTATTAGGTTTTTACTATTTCTAGTTATTAACTTCAAATGTATCATGCTTGTTTACTGCATTATAGCCGCGTTTGTTCAAGACTGTAGGCTGGCGGAAATACAAATGTGACAGTTTGACGTAGAGTGAGCTCTTCAAACCTACAATTGTATTTCTTAATGGTTTAGTCGAACTCAAATGAATTAGAAAGATCATTAATAGGTTTTTTTGTCAAATAAAGCAAATATTAGACCCTCTCGCATAATAGCTGATAATCGAAGATCAAACTATCTAGTTTACAAAGCTGCCACACCGTTTTATTATTTTTTTACTTTTTCTAGTTTTTAACTTCAACTATTTAATGCTGGTTTACTGCATCATAAACTCGTTTGGTACAGACTGTAGGTTGGCGGAGATACAAATGTGACGGTTTGACGCTTAGTGAGCTGTTCAAACCTTCAATGTTATTTTTTACTGGTTTAGTACATCTCAAATGTATTAGAACGATCAATAATCGCATTTTTATTTCAAATAAAGGTTATATTAGACCCTCTCGCATAATAGCTGATAATAGAAAATCAACCTATCTACTTTACGACGCTGCCACACTATTTTAATAGTTTATTACTATTTCTAGTTATTAACTTCAACTGTTTCATACTTGTTTACTGCATCATTAACGCGTTTGGTACAGACTGTAGGCTGGCGGAGATACGAATGTGACGGTTAGACGCGGAGTGAGCTCTTCAAACCTACAATGGTATTTCTTAATGGTTTAGTACTTCTCAAATGTATTAGAACGATCATTAATAGTAATTTCCTTTAAAATAAAAATTATATTAGACCTTCTCGCATAATAGCTGATAATAAAAGGTCAAACTATCTACTTTACCACATTGCCACACTGTTTTATTAGGGTTTTACTATGTCCAGTAATTAACTTCAACTGTATCATGCTTGTTTACTGCATCATAAACGCGTTTGATACAGACTGTAGGCTGGCACAAATACAAATTTGACAGTTTGGCGCGGAGTTAGCTCTTCCATTCGACAAGGGTATTTCTTAATGGTTTAGTACATCTCAAATGTATTAGAACGAACATTAATAGCATTTCCCTTTCAAATAAAAATTATATTAGACCCTCTCGCATAATAGCTGATAATAGAAGATCAAACTATCTAGTTTACGATGCTGCCACACTGTTTTATCAGGTTTTAACTATTTTTAGTTATTAACTTCATCTGTTTCATGCTTGTTTACTGCATCATAAACGCGTTTGGTACAGACTGTAGGCTGGCGGAGATACAAATGTGACAGTTTGACGCGGAGTGAGCTGTTGAAACCTACAATGGTATTTCTTAATGGTTTAGTACATCTCAAATGTATTAGAACGATAATTAATAGCATTTTCCTTTCAAATAAAGGTAATATTAGACTCTCTCGCATAATAGCTGATAATCGAAGATCAAACTATCTACTTTACAATGCTGCCTCACTGTATTATTTGGTTTTTACTATGTCCAGTAATTAACTTCAACTGTATCATGCTTGTTTACTGCATCATAAACGCGTTTAATGCACTCTATAGGCTGGCGGTAATACAAATGTGACAGTTTGACGCGGTGTGAGCTCTTCCAATCTACAATGGCGTTTCATAATGGTTTAGTGGATCTCAAATTTATTAGAACGATCATTAATAGCATTTTCCTTTCAATTAAAGGTAATATTAGAACCTCTCGCATAAAAGATGATAATCGAAGATCAAACTATCTACTTTACGACGCAGCCATACTGTTTTATTAGGTTTTTACTATTTCTAGTTATTAACTTCAACTGTATCATGATTGTTTACTGCATCATAACCTCGGTTGTTACAGACTGTAGGCTGGCGGAGATACAAATGTGACAGTTTGACGCGGAGTGAACTCTTCCAATCTACAATGGTACTTCTTAATGGTTTAGTACATCTCAAATGTATTAGAACGATCATTAATAGCATTTTCCATTTAAATAAAAGTTATATTCGACCCTCTCGCATAATAGCTGATAATAAAATATCAAACTATCTACTTTACGATGCTGTCACACTGGTTTATTAGGTTTTTACTATGTCTAGTAATTAACTTCAACTGTATCATGCTTGTTTACTGCATCATAAACGCGTTTAGTGCACTCTTTAGGCTGGCGGTGATACAAATGTGACAGTTTGACGCGGAGTGAACTCTTCCAATCTACAATGGTACTTCTTAATGGTTTAGTATATCTCAAATGTATTAGAACGATCATTAATAGCATTTACCTTTCAAATAAAAATTATATTAAGGTGTCTGGCAAAATAGCTGATAATACAAAATCATACTATCTACTTAACTATGCTGTCACACTGTTTTATTAGGTTTATACTATGTTCAGTAATTAACTTCAACTGTATCATGCTTGTTTACTGCATCATAAACTCGTTTGGGGCAGACTATAGGCTGGCACAAATGCAAATTTGACAGTTTGGCGCGAAGTTAGCTCTTCCAATCGACAAGGGTATTTCTTAATGGTTTAGTACATTTCAAATGTTTTAGAACTATCATTAACAGCATTTTCCTTTCAAATAAAAATTATATTAGACCCCCTCGCATAATAGCTGATAATAGAAGAACAAAGTATCTACTTTACGACGCTGCCACACTGTTTTATTGTTTTTACTAGTTCTAGTTATTAACTTCAACTGTTTCATGCTTGTTTACTGCATCATAAACGCGTTTGGTACAGACTGTAGGCTGGCGGAGATACAAATGTGACAGTTTGACGCGGAATGAACTGTTCAAACCTGCAATGGTATTTTTCAGTGGTTTAGTACATCTCAAATGTATTAGAACGATCATTAATAGCATTTTCCTTTCAAATAAAGGTAATATTAGAACCTCTCGCTATCTACTATCTACTTTACGACGCTGCCACACTGTTTGATTAGGTTTTTACTATTTCTAGTTATTAACTTCAACTGTATCATAATTGTTTACTGCATCATAGCCGCGGTTATTACAGACTGTGGGCTGGCGGAGATACAAATGTGACAGTTTGACGCAGAGAGAGGTGTTCAAACCTACAATGGTATTTCTTAATGGTTTAGAACTTCTCAAATGTATTAGAACGATCTTTAATAACATTTTTCTTTCAAATAAAGGTATTATTAGACCCTCTCGCATAATATCTAATAATAGAAGATCAAACTATCTACCTTACGATGCTGCCACACTGTTTTATTAGGTTTTTACTATGTCTAGTAATTAACTTCAACTGTATCATTCTTGTCTACTGCATCATAAACGCATTTAGTACACTCTATAGACTGGCGGTGATACTAATGTGTCAGTTTGACGCGGAGTGAACTCTTCCAATCTACAATGGTACTTCTTAATGGTTTAGTACATCTCAAATGTATTAGAACGATCTTTAATAGCATGTTCCTTTCAAATAAAGATATTATTAGACCCTCTCGCATAATAGCTGATAATAGAATATCAAACTATCTACTTTACGATGCTGCCACACTGTTTTATTAGGTTTTTACTATTTCTAGTTATTAAGTTCAACTGTATCATGCTTGTTTACTGCATTATAACCGCGTTTGTTACAGATTGTAGGCTGGCGGAGATACAAATGTGAAAGCTTGACGCAGAGAGAGCTGTTCAAACCTACAATGGTATTTCTTAATGGTTTAGTACATCTCAAATGTATTAGAACGATCATTAATAGTAATTTCCTTTCAAATAAAAATTATATTAGACTCTCTCGCATAATAGTTGATAATAGGAGATCAAACTATCTACTTTACGACATTGCCACGCTGTTTTATTAGGGTTTTACTATGTCCAGCAATTAAGTTCAACTGTATCATGCTTGTTTACTGCATTATAACCGCGTTTGTTACAGATTGTAGGCTGGCGGAGATACAAATGTGACAGTTTGACGCGGGGTGAGCTGTTGAAACCTACAATGGTATTTCTTAATGGTTTAGTACATCTCAAATGTATTAGAACGATTATTAATAGCATTTTCCATTAAATAAAAGTTGTATTCGACCCTCTCGCATAATAGCTGATAATAAAAGATCAAACTATCTACTTTACGATGCTGCCACACTGTTTTATTAGGTTATTACTATGTCTAGTAATTAACTTCAACAGTATCAATCTTGCTTACTGCATCATAAACGCGTTTGGTACACTCTATAGGCTTGTGGAGTTACAAATGTGACAGCTTTACGCGGAGTGAGCTCTTTCAATATACAAGTGAAATTCTTAATGGTTTAGTACATCTCAAAGGTATTAGAACGAACCTTTCAATTAAAAATTATATTAAGGGGTGTGGCATAATAGCTGATCATACTATCTACTTAACTATGCTGCCACACTGTTTTATTAGGTTTTTACTATGTCCAGTAATTAACTTCAGACTATAGGCTGGCACAGATACAAATTTGACAGTTTGGCGCGGAGTTAGCTCTTCCAATCGATAAGGGTATTTTTTAATGGTTTAGTACATTTCAAATGTTTTAGAACTAACATTAACAGGATTTCCCTTTCAAATAAAAATGATATTAGTCCCCCTCGCATAATAGCTGATAATAAAAGATATTGTTTACTGCATCATAAACGCGTTTGGTACACTCTATAGGCTTGTGGAGTTACAAATATGACAGTTTTACGCGGAGTGAGCTCTTTCCATATACAAGTGTAATTCTTAATGGTTTAGTACATCTCAAATGTATTAGAATGAACATTAATGGCATTTACCTTTGAAATAAAAATTATATTAAGGTGTCTGGCATAATAGCTGATAATACAAAATCATACTATCTACTTAACTATGCTGTCACACTGTTTTATTAGGTTTATACTATGTTCAGTAATTAACTTCAACTGTATCCTGCTTGTTTACTGCATCATAAACGCGTTTGGTACAGACTATAGGCTGGCACAAATACAAATTTGACAGTTTGGAGCGCAGTTAGCTCTTCCAATCGATAAGGGTATTTTTTAATGGTTTAGTACATTTCAAATGTTTTAGAACTATCATTAACAGCATTTTCCTTTCAAATAAAAATTATATTAGACCCCCTCGCATAATAGCTGATAATAGAAGAACAAACTATCTACTTTACGACGCTGCCACACTGTTTTATTATGTTTTTACTATTTCTAGTTATTAACTTCAACTGTTTCATGCTTGTTTACTGCATCATAAACGCGTTTGTTACAGACTGTAGGCTGGCGGAGATACAAATGTGACAGTTTGACGCGGAATGAGCTGTTCAAACCTGCAATGGTATTTCTCAATGGTTTAGTACATCTCAAATGTATTAGAACGATCATTAATAGCATTTACCTTTCAAATAAAAATTATATTAAGGTGTCTGGCAAAATAGCTGATAATACAAAATCATACTATCTACTTAACTATGCTGTCACACTGTTTTATTAGGTTTATACTATGTTCAGTAATTAACTTCAACTGTATCATGCTTGTTTACTGCATCATAAACTCGTTTGGGGCAGACTATAGGCTGGCACAAATGCAAATTTGACAGTTTGGCGCGAAGTTAGCTCTTCCAATCGACAAGGGTATTTCTTAATGGTTTAGTACATTTCAAATGTTTTAGAACTATCATTAACAGCATTTTCCTTTCAAATAAAAATTATATTAGACCCCCTCGCATAATAGCTGATAATAGAAGAACAAAGTATCTACTTTACGACGCTGCCACACTGTTTTATTGTTTTTACTAGTTCTAGTTATTAACTTCAACTGTTTCATGCTTGTTTACTGCATCATAAACGCGTTTGGTACAGACTGTAGGCTGGCGGAGATACAAATGTGACAGTTTGACGCGGAATGAACTGTTCAAACCTGCAATGGTATTTTTCAGTGGTTTAGTACATCTCAAATGTATTAGAACGATCATTAATAGCATTTTCCTTTCAAATAAAGGTAATATTAGAACCTCTCGCTATCTACTATCTACTTTACGACGCTGCCACACTGTTTGATTAGGTTTTTACTATTTCTAGTTATTAACTTCAACTGTATCATAATTGTTTACTGCATCATAGCCGCGGTTATTACAGACTGTGGGCTGGCGGAGATACAAATGTGACAGTTTGACGCAGAGAGAGGTGTTCAAACCTACAATGGTATTTCTTAATGGTTTAGAACTTCTCAAATGTATTAGAACGATCTTTAATAACATTTTTCTTTCAAATAAAGGTATTATTAGACCCTCTCGCATAATATCTAATAATAGAAGATCAAACTATCTACCTTACGATGCTGCCACACTGTTTTATTAGGTTTTTACTATGTCTAGTAATTAACTTCAACTGTATCATTCTTGTCTACTGCATCATAAACGCATTTAGTACACTCTATAGACTGGCGGTGATACTAATGTGTCAGTTTGACGCGGAGTGAACTCTTCCAATCTACAATGGTACTTCTTAATGGTTTAGTACATCTCAAATGTATTAGAACGATCTTTAATAGCATGTTCCTTTCAAATAAAGATATTATTAGACCCTCTCGCATAATAGCTGATAATAGAATATCAAACTATCTACTTTACGATGCTGCCACACTGTTTTATTAGGTTTTTACTATTTCTAGTTATTAAGTTCAACTGTATCATGCTTGTTTACTGCATTATAACCGCGTTTGTTACAGATTGTAGGCTGGCGGAGATACAAATGTGAAAGCTTGACGCAGAGAGAGCTGTTCAAACCTACAATGGTATTTCTTAATGGTTTAGTACATCTCAAATGTATTAGAACGATCATTAATAGTAATTTCCTTTCAAATAAAAATTATATTAGACTCTCTCGCATAATAGTTGATAATAGGAGATCAAACTATCTACTTTACGACATTGCCACGCTGTTTTATTAGGGTTTTACTATGTCCAGCAATTAAGTTCAACTGTATCATGCTTGTTTACTGCATTATAACCGCGTTTGTTACAGATTGTAGGCTGGCGGAGATACAAATGTGACAGTTTGACGCGGGGTGAGCTGTTGAAACCTACAATGGTATTTCTTAATGGTTTAGTACATCTCAAATGTATTAGAACGATTATTAATAGCATTTTCCATTAAATAAAAGTTGTATTCGACCCTCTCGCATAATAGCTGATAATAAAAGATCAAACTATCTACTTTACGATGCTGCCACACTGTTTTATTAGGTTATTACTATGTCTAGTAATTAACTTCAACAGTATCAATCTTGCTTACTGCATCATAAACGCGTTTGGTACACTCTATAGGCTTGTGGAGTTACAAATGTGACAGCTTTACGCGGAGTGAGCTCTTTCAATATACAAGTGAAATTCTTAATGGTTTAGTACATCTCAAAGGTATTAGAACGAACCTTTCAATTAAAAATTATATTAAGGGGTGTGGCATAATAGCTGATCATACTATCTACTTAACTATGCTGCCACACTGTTTTATTAGGTTTTTACTATGTCCAGTAATTAACTTCAGACTATAGGCTGGCACAGATACAAATTTGACAGTTTGGCGCGGAGTTAGCTCTTCCAATCGATAAGGGTATTTTTTAATGGTTTAGTACATTTCAAATGTTTTAGAACTAACATTAACAGGATTTCCCTTTCAAATAAAAATTATATTAGTCCCCTCGCATAATAGCTGATAATAAAAGATATTGTTTACTGCATCATAAACGCGTTTGGTACACTCTATAGGCTTGTGGAGTTACAAATATGACAGTTTTACGCGGAGTGAGCTCTTTCCATATACAAGTGTAATTCTTAATGGTTTAGTACATCTCAAATGTATTAGAATGAACATTAATGGCATTTACCTTTGAAATAAAAATTATATTAAGGTGTCTGGCATAATAGCTGATAATACAAAATCATACTATCTACTTAACTATGCTGTCACACTGTTTTATTAGGTTTATACTATGTTCAGTAATTAACTTCAACTGTATCCTGCTTGTTTACTGCATCATAAACGCGTTTGGTACAGACTATAGGCTGGCACAAATACAAATTTGACAGTTTGGAGCGCAGTTAGCTCTTCCAATCGATAAGGGTATTTTTTAATGGTTTAGTACATTTCAAATGTTTTAGAACTATCATTAACAGCATTTTCCTTTCAAATAAAAATTATATTAGACCCCCTCGCATAATAGCTGATAATAGAAGAACAAACTATCTACTTTACGACGCTGCCACACTGTTTTATTATGTTTTTACTATTTCTAGTTATTAACTTCAACTGTTTCATGCTTGTTTACTGCATCATAAACGCGTTTGTTACAGACTGTAGGCTGGCGGAGATACAAATGTGACAGTTTGACGCGGAATGAGCTGTTCAAACCTGCAATGGTATTTCTCAATGGTTTAGTACATCTCAAATGTATTAGAACGATCATTAATAGCATTTTCCTTTTAAATAAAGGTAATATTAGAACCTCTCGCTATCTACTATCTACTTTACGACGCTGCCACACTGTTTGATTAGGTTTTTACTATTTCTAGTTATTAACTTCAACTGTATCATAATTGTTTACTGCATCATAGCCGCGGTTATTACAGACTGTGGGCTGGCGGAGATCAAATGTGACAGTTTGACGCAGAGAGAGGTGTTCAAACCTACAATGGTATTTCTTAATGATTTAGAACTTCTCAAATGTATTAGAACCATCTTTAATAGCATTTTTCTTTCAAATAAAGGTATTACTAGTCCCTCTCGCATAATAGCTGATAATAGAAGATCAAACTATCTACCTTACGATGCTGCCACACTGTTTAATTAGGTTTATACTATGTCTAGTAATTAACTTCAACTGTTTCATGCTTGTTTACTGCATCATAAACGCGTTTGTTACAGACTGTAGGCTGGCGGAGATACAAATGTGACAGTTTGACGCGGAATGAGCTGTTCAAACCTACAATGGTATTTCTCAATGGTTCAGTACATCTCAAATGTATTAGAACGATCATTAATAGCATTTTCCTTTTAAATAAAGGTAATATTAGAACCTCTCGCTATCTACTATCTACTTTACGACGCTGCCACACTGTTTGATTAGGTTTTTACTATTTCTAGTTATTAACTTCAACTGTATCATAATTGTTTACTGCATCATAGCCGCGGTTATTACAGACTGTGGGCTGGCGGAGATACAATTGTGACAGTTTGACGAAGAGAGAGGTGTTCAAACCTACAATGGTATTTCTTAATGATTTAGAACTTCTCAAATGTATTAGAACGATCTTTAATAGCATTTTTCTTTCAAATAAAGGTATTATTAGTCCCTCTCGCATAATAGCTGATAATAGAAGATCAAACTATCTACTTTACTATGCTGCCACACTGTTTTATTAGTTTTTTAATATGTCTAGTAATTAACTTCAACTGTATCATGCTTGTTTACTGCATCATAAACGCGTTTAGTGCACTCTATAGGTTGGCGGAAATACAAATGTGACAGTTTGACACGGAGGGAGCTCTTCAAACCTACAATGGTATTTCTTAATGGTTTAGTACATCTCAAATGTATTAGAACGATCATTAATAGCATTTTCCTTTCAAATAAAGGTACTATTAAACCCTCTCGCATAATAGCTGATAATGGAAGATCAAACTATCTACTTTAAGATGCTGCCACACCGTTTTATTAGGTTTTTACTATATCTAGATTAATTTCCACTGTATCATGCTTGTTTAGTGCATCATAAACGCGTTTGGTGCACTCTATAGGTTGGCGGTGATACAAATGTGACAGTTTGACAAGGAGTGAGCTGCTCAAACCTACAATGGTATTTCTTAATGGTTTAGTACATATCAAATGTATTAGAACGATTATTAATAGCATTTTCCTTTCAAATAAAGGTAACATTAGACCCTCTCGCATAATAGCTGATAATAAAAGATCAAACTATCTACTTTACCATGCTGCCACACTGTTTTATTAGTTTTTTACTATGTCTAGTAATTAACTTCAACTGTATCATGCTTGTTTACTGCATCATAAACGCGTTTAGTGCACTCTATAGGTTGGCGAAAATACAAATGTGACAGTTTGACACGGTGGGAGCTCTTCAAACCTACAATGGTATTTCTTAACAGTTAAGTACATCTCAATGTATTAGAACGATCATTAATAGCATTTTCCTTTCAAATAAAGGCAATATTAGACCCTCTCGCATAATAGCTGATAATTGAAGATCAAACTATCTACTTTACGATGCTGCCACACTGTTTTATTAGGTTTTTACTATGTCTAGATTAACTTCAACTGTATCATGCTTGTTTAGTGCATCATAAACGCGTTTGGTGCA
Source organism: Agriotes lineatus (assembly GCA_940337035.1). Taxonomy (NCBI): domain Eukaryota; kingdom Metazoa; phylum Arthropoda; class Insecta; order Coleoptera; family Elateridae; genus Agriotes; species Agriotes lineatus. Next base: position 15,643 of record CALNHX010005935.1, on the reverse strand, counting down.
CTCAATAGGCTGGCGGTGATACAAATGTAACATTTTGACGCGGAGTGAGCTCTTCAAACCTACAATGGTATTTCTTAATGGTTTAGTACATCTCAAATGTATTAGAACGATCATTAATAGCATTTTCCTTTCAAATAAAGGTAATATTAGACCCTCTCGCATAATAGCTGATAATAGAAGATCAAACTATCTACTTTACGATGCTGCCACACTGTTTTATTAGGTTTTTACTATGTCTAGATTAACTTCAACTGTATCATGCTTGTTTAGTGCATCATAAACGCGTTTGGTGCACTCTATAGGCTGGCGGTGATACAAATGTAACATTTTGACGCGGAGTGAGCTCTTCAAACCTACAATGGTATTTCTTAATGGTTTAGTACATCTCAAATTTATTAGAACGATAATTAATAGCATTTTCCTTTCAAATAAAGGTAATATTAGACCCTCTCGCATAATAGCTGATAATGGAAGATCAAACTATTTACTTTACGATGCTGCCATACTGTTTTATTAGGTTTTTACTATTTCTAGTTATTAACTTCAACTGTTTAATGGTGGTTTACTGCATCATAAACGCGTTTGGTGCACTCTATAGGCTGACGGTGATACAAATGTGACAGTTTGACGCGGAGTGAGCTCTTCAAACCTACAACGGTATTCCTTAATAGTTGAGTACATCTCAAATTTATTAGAACGATCATTAATAGCATTTTCCTTTCAAATAAAAATTATATTAGACCCTCTCGCATAATAGCTGATAATAGAAGATCAAACTATCTACTTTACTATGCTGCCACACTGTTTTATTAGTTTTTTACTATGTCTAGTAATTAACTTCAACTGTGTCATGCTTGTTTACTGCATCATAAACGCGTTTAGTGCACTCTATAGGTTGGCGGAAATACAAATGTGACAGTTTGACGCGGAGGGAGCTCTTCAAACCTACAATGGTATTTCTTAATAGTTTAGTACATCTCAATGTATTAGAACGATCATTAATAGCATTTTCCTTTCAAATAAAGGTAATATTAGACCCTCTCGCATAATAGCTGATAATAGAAGATCAAACTATCTACTTTACGATGCTGCCACACTGTTTTATTAGGTTTTTACTATGTCTAGATTAACTTCAACTGTATCATGCTTGTTTAGTGCACATAAACGCGTTTGGTGCACTCTATAGGCTGGCGGTGATACAAATGTAACATTTTGACGCGGAGTGAGCTCTTCAAACCTACAATGGTATTTCTTAATGGTTTAGTACATCTCAAATGTATTAGAACGATAATTAATAGCATTTTCCTTTCAAATAAAGGTAATATTAGACCCTCTCGCATAATAGCTGATAATGGAAGATCAAACTATCTACTTTACGATGCTGCCACACTGTATTATTAGGATGTTACTATGTCTAGATTAACTTCAACTGTATCATGCTTGTTTAGTGCATCATAAACGCGTTTGGTGCACTCTATAGGCTGACGGTGATACATGTAACATTTTGACGCGGAGTGAGCTCTTCAAACCTACAATGGTATTTCTTAATGGTTTAGTACATCTCAAATGTATTAGAACGATCATTAATAGCATTTTCCTTTCAAATAAAGGTAATATTAGACCCTCTCGCATAATAGCTGATAATGGAAGATCAAACTATCTACTTTACGATGCTGCCACACTGTTTTATTAGATTTTTACTATGTCTAGATTAACTTCAACTATATCATGCTTGTTTAGTGCATCATAAACGCGTTTGGTGCACTCTATAGGCTAACAGTGATACAAATGTGACATTTTGACGCGGAGTGAGCTGTTCAAACCTACAATGGTATTTCTTAATGGTTTAGTACATCTCAAATGTATTTGAACAACCATTAATAGCATTTTCATTTCAAATAAAGGCAATATTAGACCCTCTCGCATAATAGCTGATAATTGAAGATCAAACTATCTACTTTACGATGCTGCCACACTGTTTTATTAGGTTTTTACTATGTCTAGATTAACTTCAACTGTATCATGCTTGTTTAGTGCATCATAAACGCGTTTGGTGCACTCAATAGGCTGGCGGTGATACAAATGTAACATTTTGACGCGGAGTGAGCTCTTCAAACCTACAATGGTATTTCTTAATGGTTTAGTACATCTCAAATGTATTAGAACGATCATTAATAGCATTTTCCTTTCAAATAAAGGTAATATTAGACCCTCTCGCATAATAGCTGATAATAGAAGATCAAACTATCTACTTTACGATGCTGCCACACTGTTTTATTAGGTTTTTACTATGTCTAGATTAACTTCAACTGTATCATGCTTGTTTAGTGCATCATAAACGCGTTTGGTGCACTCTATAGGCTGGCGGTGATACAAATGTAACATTTTGACGCGGAGTGAGCTCTTCAAACCTACAATGGTATTTCTTAATGGTTTAGTACATCTCAAATTTATTAGAACGATAATTAATAGCATTTTCCTTTCAAATAAAGGTAATATTAGACCCTCTCGCATAATAGCTGATAATGGAAGATCAAACTATTTACTTTACGATGCTGCCATACTGTTTTATTAGGTTTTTACTATTTCTAGTTATTAACTTCAACTGTTTCATGCTGGTTTACTGCATCATAAACGCGTTTGGTGCACTCTATAGGCTGACGGTGATACAAATGTGACAGTTTGACGCGGAGTGAGCTCTTCAAACCTACAACGGTATTCCTTAATAGTTGAGTACATCTCAAATTTATTAGAACGATCATTAATAGCATTTTCCTTTCAAATAAAAATTATATTAGACCCTCTCGCATAATAGCTGATAATAGAAGATCAAACTATCTACTTTACTATGCTGCCACACTGTTTTATTAGTTTTTTACTATGTCTAGTAATTAACTTCAACTGTGTCATGCTTGTTTACTGCATCATAAACGCGTTTAGTGCACTCTATAGGTTGGCGGAAATACAAATGTGACAGTTTGACGCGGAGGGAGCTCTTCAAACCTACAATGGTATTTCTTAATAGTTTAGTACATCTCAATGTATTAGAACGATCATTAATAGCATTTTCCTTTCAAATAAAGGTAATATTAGACCCTCTCGCATAATAGCTGATAATAGAAGATCAAACTATCTACTTTACGATGCTGCCACACTGTTTTATTAGGTTTTTACTATGTCTAGATTAACTTCAACTGTATCATGCTTGTTTAGTGCACATAAACGCGTTTGGTGCACTCTATAGGCTGGCGGTGATACAAATGTAACATTTTGACGCGGAGTGAGCTCTTCAAACCTACAATGGTATTTCTTAATGGTTTAGTACATCTCAAATGTATTAGAACGATAATTAATAGCATTTTCCTTTCAAATAAAGGTAATATTAGACCCTCTCGCATAATAGCTGATAATGGAAGATCAAACTATCTACTTTACGATGCTGCCACACTGTTTTATTAGGATTTTACTATGTCTAGATTAACTTCAACTGTATCATGCTTGTTTAGTGCATCATAAACGCGTTTGGTGCACTCTATAGGCTGACGGTGATACATGTAACATTTTGACGCGGAGTGAGCTCTTCAAACCTACAATGGTATTTCTTAATGGTTTAGTACATCTCAAATGTATTAGAACGATCATTAATAGCATTTTCCTTTCAAATAAAGGTAATATTAGACCCTCTCGCATAATAGCTGATAATGGAAGATCAAACTATCTACTTTACGATGCTGCCACAATGTTTTATTAGATTTTTACTATGTCTAGATTAACTTCAACTATATCATGCTTGTTTAGTGCATCATAAACGCGTTTGGTGCACTCTATAGGCTAACAGTGATACAAATGTGACATTTTGACGCGGAGTGAGCTGTTCAAACCTACAATGGTATTTCTTAATGGTTTAGTACATCTCAAATGTGTTTGAACAACCATTAATAGCATTTTCATTTCAAATAAAGGTAATATTAGGCCCTCTCGCATAATAGCTGATAATAGAAGATTAAACTATCTACTTTACGATGCTGCCACTCTGTTTTTTTAGGATTTTACTATGTCTAGATTAACTTCAACTGTATCTTGATTGTTTAGTGCATCATAAGCGCGTTTGTTCCACTCTATAGGTTGGCGGTGATACAAATGTGACATTTTGACGCGGAGTGAGCTCTTTAAACCTACAATGGTAATTCTTAATGGTTTAATATATATCAAATGTATTAGAATGATCATCAATAGAATTTTCCTTTCAAATAAAGGTAATATTAGACCCTCTCGCATAATAGCTGAAAATAAAAGATCAAACTATTTACTTTACGATGCTGCCATACTGTTTTATTAGGTTTTTACTATTTTTAGTTATTAACTTCAACTGTTTCATGCTGGTTTACTGCATCATAAACGCGTTTGGTGCACTCTATAGGCTGACGGTGATACAAATGTGACAGTTTGACGCTGAGTGAGCTCTTCAAACCTACAACGGTGTTCCTTAATAGTTTAGTACATCTCAAATTTATTAGAACGATCATTAATAGCATTTTCCTTTCAAATAAAAATTATATTAGACCCTCTCGCATAATAGCTGATAATAGAAGATCAAACTATCTACTTTACTATGCTGCCACACTGTTTTATTAGTTTCTTACTATGTCTAGTAATTAAGTTCAACTGTATCATGCTTGTTTACTGCATCATAAACGCGTTTAGTGCACTCTATAGGTTGGCGGAAATACAAATGTGACAGTTTGACGCGGAGGGAGCTCTTCAAACCTACAATGGTATTTCTTAATAGTTTAGTACATCTCAATGTATTAGAACGATCATTAATAGCATTTTCCTTTCAAATAAAGGTAATATTAGACCCTCTAGCATAATAGCTGATAATAGAAGATTAAACTATCTACTTTACGATGCTGCCACACTGTTTTATTAGGTTTTTACTATGTCTAGATTAACTTCAACTGTATCATGCTTGTTTAGTGCATCATAAACGCGTTTGGTGCACTCTATAGGCTGGCGGTGATACTAATGTGACATTTTGACGCGGAGTGAGCTCTGCAAACTTACAATGGTAATTCTTAATGGTTTAATATATATCAAATGTATTAGAATGATCATCAATAGCATTTTCCTTTCAAATAAAGGTAATATTAGACCCTCTCGCATAATAGCTGAAAATAAAAGATCAAACTATTTACTTTACGATGCTGCCATACTGTTTTATTAGGTTTTTACTATTTCTAGTTATTAACTTCAACTGTTTCATGCTGGTTTACTGCATCATAAACGCGTTTGGTGCACTCTATAGGCTGACGGTGATACAAATGTGACAGTTTGACGCTGAGTGAGCTCTTCAAACCTACAACGGTATTCCTTAATAGTTTAGTACATCTCAAATTTATTAGAACGACCATTAATAGCATTTTCCTTTCAAATAAAAATTATATTTGACCCTCTCGCATAATAGCTGATAATAGAAGATCAAACTATCTACTTTACTATGCTGCCACACTGTTTTATTAGTTTTTTACTATGTCTAGTAATTAACTTCAACTGTATCATGCTTGTTTACTGCATCATAAACGCGTATAGTGCACTCTATAGGTTGGCGGAAATACAAATGTGACAGTTTGACGCGGAGGGAGCTCTTCAAACCTACAATGGTATTTCTTAATAGTTTAGTACATCTCAATGTATTAGAACGATCATTAATAGCATTTTCCTTTCAAATAAAGGCAATATTAGACCCTCTCGCATAATAGCTGATAATAGAAGATCAAACTATCTACTTTACGATGCTGCCACACTGTTTTATTAGGTTTTTACTATGTCTAGATTAACTTCAACTGTATCATGCTTGTTTAGTGCATTATAAACGCGTTTGGTGCACTCTATAGGCTGGCGGTGATACAAATGTGACATTTTGACGCGGAGTGAGCTCTTCAAACCTACAATGGTATTTCTTAATGGTTTAGTATATATCAAATGTATTAGAACGATCATTAATAGCATTTTCCTTTCAAATAAAGGTAATATTAGACCCTCTCGCATAACAGCTGATAATGGAAGATCAAACTATCTACTTTACGATGCTGCCACACTGTTTTATTAGGTTTTTACTATGTCTAGATTAACTTCAACTGTATCATGCTTGTTTAGTGCATCATAATAGCGTTTGGTGCACTCTATAGGCTGGCGGTGATACAAATGTGACATTTTGACGCGGAGTGAGCTCTTCAAACCTACAATAATATTTCTTAATGGTTTAGTACATCTCAAATGTATTAGAACGATCATTAATAGCATTTTCTTTTCAAATAAACGTAATATTAGACCCTCTCGCATAATAGCTGATAATGGAAGATCAAACTATCTACTTTACGATGCTGACACACTGTTTTACGAGGTTTTTACTATGTCTAGATTAACTTCAACTGTATCATGCTTGTTTAGTGCATCATAGACTCGTTTGATGCACTCTATAGGCTAACGGTGATACAAATGTGACATTTTGACGTGGAGTGAGCTCTTCAAACCTACAATGGTAATTCTTAATGGTTTAGTATATATCAAATGTATTAGAATGATCATCAATAGCATATTCCTTTCAAATAAAGGTAATATTAGACCCTCTCGCATAATAGCTGATAATAGAAGATCAAACTATCTACTTTAAGATGCTGCCACACTGTTTTATTAGGTTTTTACTATGTTTAGATTAACTTCAACTGTATCATGCTTGTTTAGTGCACCATAAACGCGTTTCATGCACTCTATAGGCTGACGGTGATACAAATGTGACATTTTGAAGCGGAGTGAGTTCTTCAAACCTACAATGGTAATTCTTAATGGTTTAGTATATATCAAATGTATTAGAATGATCATCAATAGCATTTTCCTTTCAAATAAAGGTAATATTAGACCCTCTCGCATAATAGCTGATAATAGAAGATCAAACTATCTACTTTAAGATGCTGCCACACTGTTTTATTAGGTTTTTACTATGTTTAGATTAACTTCAACTGTATCATGCTTGTTTAGTGCATCATAAACGCGTTTCATGCACTCTATAGGCTGACGGTGATACAAATGTGACATTTTGACGCGGATGAGCTCTTCAAACCTACAATGGTAATTCTTAATGGTTTAGTATATATCAAATGTATTAGAATGATCATCAATAGCATTTTCCTTTCAAATAAAGGTAATATTAGACCCTCTCGCATAATAGCTGATAATAGAAGATCAAACTATCTACTTTAAGATGCTGCCACACTGTTTTATTAGGTTTTTACTATGTTTAGATTAACTTCAACTGTATCATGCTTGTTTAGTGCATCATAAACGCGTTTCATGCACTCTATAGGCTGACGGTGATAGAAATGTGACATTTTGAAGCGGAGTGAGCTCTTCAAACCTACAATGGTAATTCTTAATAGTTTAGTATATATCAAAAGTATTAGAATGATCATCAATAGCATTTTCCTTTCAAATAAAGGTAATATTAGACCCTCTCGAATAATAGCTGATAATAGAAGATCAAACTATCTACTTTAAGATGCTAACACACTGTTTTATTAGGTTTTTACTATGTCTAGATTAACTTCAACTGTATCATGCTTGTTTAGTGCATCATAAACGCGTTTGGTGCACTCTATAGGCTGGCGGAGATACAAATGTGACAGTTTGACGCGGAGTGAGCTGTTCAAACCTACAATGGTATTTCTTAATGGTTTAGTACATATCAAATGTATTAGAACGATTATTAATAACATTTTCTTTTCAAATAAAAATTATATTAGATCCTCTCGCATAATAGCTGATAATAGAAGATCAAACTATCTACTTTACCATGCTGCCACACTGTTTTATTAGTTTTTTACTATGTCTAGTAATTAACTTCAACTGTATCATGCTTGTTTACTGCATCATAGACGCGTTTAGTGCACTCTATAGGTTGGCGGAAATTCAAATGTGACAGTTTGACACGGAGGGAGCTCTTCAAACCTACAATGGTATTTCTTAATAGTTTAGTACATCTCAATGTATTAGAACGATCATTAATAGCATTTTCCTTTGAAATAAATGTAATATTAGACCCTCTCGCATAATAGCTGATAATAGAAGATCAAACTATCTACTTTACGATGCTGCCACACTTTTTTATTAGGTTTTTACTATGTCTAGAAAAACTTCAACTGTATCATGCTTGTTTAGTGCACCATAAACGCGTTTGGTGCACTCTATAGGCTGGCGGTGATACAAATGTAACATTTTGACGCGGACTGAGCTCTTCAAACCTATAATGGTATTTCTTAATGGTTTAGTATATATCAAATGTATTAGAACGATCATTAATAGCATTTTCCTTTCAAAGAAAGGTAATATTAGACCCTCTCGCATAATAGCTGATAATGGAAGATCAAACTATCTACTTTACGATGCTGCCACACTGTTTTATTAGGTTTTTATTATGTCTAGATTAACTTCAACTGTATCATGCTTGTTGAGTGCATCATAAACGCGTTTTGTGCACTCTATAGGCTGGCGGTGATACAAATGTAACATTTTGACGCGGAGTGAGCTCTTCAAACCTACAATGGTATTTCTTAATGGTTTAGTACATCTCAAAGGTATTAGAATGATAATTAATAGCATTTTCCTTTCAAATAAAGGTAATATTAGACCCTCCCGCATAATAGCTGATAATGGAATATCAAACTATCTACTTTACGATGCTGCCACACTGTTTTATTAGGTTTTTATTATGTCTAGATTAACTTCAACTGTATCATGCTTGTTTAGTGCATCATAAACGCGTTTGGTGCACTCTATAGGCTGGCGGTGATACAAATGTAACATTTTCACGCGGAGTGAGCTCTTCAAACCTACAATGGTATTTCTTAATGGTTTAGTATATATCAAATGTATTAGAACAATCATTAATAGCATTTTCCTTTCAAATAAAGGTAATATTAGACCCTCTCGCATAATAGCTGATAATGGAAGATCAAACTATCAACTTTACGATGCTGCCACTATGTCTAGATTAACTTCAACTGTATCATGCTTGTTTAGTGCATCATAAACGCTTTTGGTGCACTCTATAGGCTGACGGTGATACAAATGTGACATTTTGACAAGGAGTGAGCTCTTCAAACCTACAATGGTAATTCTTAATGGTTTAGTATATATCAAATGTATTAGAATGATCATCAATAGCATTTTCCTTTCAAATAAAGGTAATATTAGACCCTCTCGCATAATAGCTGATAATAGAAGATCAAACTATCTACTTTAAGATGCTGCCACACTGTTTTATTAGGTTTTTACTATGTTTAGATTAACTTCAACTGTATCATGCTTGTTTAGTGCATCATAAACGCGTTTGGTGCACTCTATAGGCTGACGGTGATACAAATGTGACATTTTGAAGAGGAGTTAGCTCTTCAAACCTACAATGGTAATTCTTAATGGTTTAGTATATATCAAATTTATTAGAATAATCATCAATAGCATTTTCCTTTCAAATAAAGGTAATATTAGACCCTCTCGAAAAATAGCTGATAATAGAAGATCAAACTATCTACTTTAAGATGCTGACACACTGTTTTATTAGGTTTTTACTATGTCTAGATTAACTTCAACTTTATCATGCTTGTTTAGTGCATCATAAACGCGTTTGGTGCACTCTATAGGCTGGCGGAGATACAAATGTGACAGTTTGACGCGGAGTGAGCTGTTCAAACCTACATTGGTATTTCTTAATGGTTTAGTACATATCAAATGTATTAGAACGATTATTAATAGCATTTTCCTTTCAAATAAAGGTAATATTAGACCCTCTCGCATAATAGCTGATAATGGAAGATCAAACTATCTCCTTTACAATGCTGCCACACTGTTTTATTAGGTTTTTCTTATGTCTAGATTAACTTCAACTGTATCATGCTTGTTTAGTGCATCATAAACGCGTTTGGTTCACTCTATAGGCTGGCGGTGATACAAATGTGACATATTGACGCGGAGTGAGCTCTTCAAACCTACAATGGTATTTCTTAATGGTTTAGTACATCTCAAATGTATTAGAACGACCATTACTAGCATTTTCCTTTCAAATAAAGGTACTATTAGACCCTCTCGCATAATAGCTGGTAATAGAAGATCAAACTATCTACTTTAAGATGCTGCCACACTGTTTTATTAGGTTTTTTACTATGTTTAGATTAACTTCAACTGTATCATGCTTGTTTACTGCATCATAAACGCGTTTAGTGCACTCTATAGGTTGGCGAAAATACAAATGTGACAGTTTGACACGGAGGGAGCTCTTCAAACCTACAATGGTATTTCTTAATAGTTTAGTACATCTCAATGTATTAGAACGATCATTAATAGCATTTTTCTTGCAAATAAAGGTAATATTAGACCCTCTCGCATAATAGCTGATAATAGAAGATCAAACTATCTACTTTACGATGCTGCCACACTGTTTTATTAGGTTTTTACTATGTCTAGATTAACTTAAACTGTATCATGCTTGTTTAGTGCATCATAAACGCGTTTGGTGCACTCTATAGGCTGGCGGTGAAACAAATGTAAACATTTTGACGCGGAGTGAGCTCTTCAAACCTACAATGGTATTTCTTAATGGTTTAGTATATATCAAATGTATTAGAACGATCATTAATAGCATTTTCCTTTCAAATAAAGGTAATATTAGACCCTCTCGCATAATAGCTGATAATGGAACATCAAACTATCTACTTTACGATGCTGCCACACTGTTTTATTAGATTTTTACTATGTCTAGATTAACTTCAACTGTATCATGCTTGTTTAGTGCATCATAAACGCGTTTGGTGCACTCTATAGGCTGGCGGTGATACAAATGTAACATTTTGACGCGGAGTGAGCTCTTCAAACCTACAATGGTATTTCTTAATGGTTTAGTAAATCTCAAATGTATTAGAGCGAATCATTAATAGCATTTTCCTTTCAAATAAGGTAATATTAGACCCTCTCGCATAATAGCTGATAATGGAAGACCAAACTATCTACTTTACGATGTTGCCACACTGTTTTATTAGGTTTTTACTATGTCTAGATTAACTTCAACCTGTATCATGCTTGTTTAGTGCATCATAAACGCGTTTGGTGCACTCTATAGGCTGACGGTGATACAAATGTGACATTTTGACGCGGAGTGGACACTTCAAACCTACAATGGTATTTCTTAATGGTTTAGTACTTCTCAAATGTATTGGAACGATCATTAATAGCATTTTCCTTTCAAATAAAGGTAATATTAGACCCTCTCGAATAATAGCTGATAATGGAAGATCAAACTATCTACTTTACGATGCTGCCACACTGTTTTATTAGGTTTTTACTATGTCTAGATTAACTTCAACTGTATCATGCTTGTTTAGTGCATCATAAACGCGTTTGGTGCACTCTATAGGCTGACGGTGATACAAATGTGACAATTTGACGCGGAGTGAGCTCTTCAAACCTACAATGGTATTTCTTAATGGTTTAGTACATCTCAAATGTATTTGAACAACCATTAATAGCATTTTCCTCTCAAATAAAGGTAATATTAGGCCCTCTCGCATAATAGCTGATAATAGAAGATTAAACTATCTACTTTACGATGCTGCTACTCTGTTTTGTTAGGTTTTTACTATGTCTAGATTAACTTCAACTGTATCATGCTTGTTTAGTGCATTATAAACGCGTTTGGTGCACTCTATAGGCTGGCGGTGATGCAAATGTGACATTTTGACGCGGAGTGAGCTTTTCAAACCTACAATGGTATTTCTTAATGGTTTAGTATATATCAAATGTATTAGAACGATCATTAATAGCATTTTCTTTTCAAATAAACGTAATATTAGACCCTCTCGCATAATAGCTGATAATGGAAGATCAAACTATCTACTTTACGATGCTGACACACTGTTTTACGAGGTTTTTACTATGTCTAGATTAACTTCAACTGTATCATGCTTGTTTAGTGCATCATAGACTCGTTTGATGCACTCTATAGGCTAACGGTGATACAAATGTGACATTTTGACGTGGAGTGAGCTCTTCAAACCTACAATGGTAATTCTTATTGGTTTAGTATATATCAAATGTATTAGAATGATCATCAATAGCATATTCCTTTCAAATAAAGGTAATATTAGACCCTCTCGCATAATAGCTGATAATAGAAGATCAAACTATCTACTTTAAGATGCTGCCACACTGTTTTATTAGGTTTTTACTATGTTTAGATTAACTTCAACTGTATCATGCTTGTTTAGTGCACCATAAACGCGTTTCATGCACTCTATAGGCTGACGGTGATACAAATGTGACATTTTGAAGCGGAGTGAGTTCTTCAAACCTACAATGGTAATTCTTAATGGTTTAGTATATATCAAATGTATTAGAATGATCATCAATAGCATTTTCCTTTCAAATAAAGGTAATATTAGACCCTCTCGCATAATAGCTGATAATAGAAGATCAAACTATCTACTTTAAGATGCTGCCACACTGTTTTATTAGGTTTTTACTATGTTTAGATTAACTTCAACTGTATCATGCTTGTTTAGTGCATCATAAACGCGTTTCATGCACTCTATAGGCTGACGGTGATACAAATGTGACATTTTGACGCGGATGAGCTCTTCAAACCTACAATGGTAATTCTTAATGGTTTAGTATATATCAAATGTATTAGAATGATCATCAATAGCATTTTCCTTTCAAATAAAGGTAATATTAGACCCTCTCGCATAATAGCTGATAATAGAAGATCAAACTATCTACTTTAAGATGCTGCCACACTGTTTTATTAGGTTTTTACTATGTTTAGATTAACTTCAACTGTATCATGCTTGTTTAGTGCATCATAAACGCGTTTCATGCACTCTATAGGCTGCCGGTGATAGAAATGTGACATTTTGAAGCGGAGTGAGCTCTTCAAACCTACAATGGTAATTCTTAATAGTTTAGTATATATCAAAAGTATTAGAATGATCATCAATAGCATTTTCCTTTCAAATAAAGGTAATATTAGACCCTCTCGAATAATAGCTGATAATAGAAGATCAAACTATCTACTTTAAGATGCTAACACAGTGTTTTATTAGGTTTTTACTATGTCTAGATTAACTTCAACTGTATCATGCTTGTTTAGTGCATCATAAACGCGTTTGGTGCACTCTATAGGCTGGCGGAGATTCAAATGTGACAGTTTGACGCGGAGTGAGCTGTTCAAACCTACAATGGTATTTCTTAATGGTTTAGTACATATCAAATGTATTAGAACGATTATTAATAACATTTTCTTTACAAATAAAAATTATATTAGACCCTCTCGCATAATAGCTGATAATAGAAGATCAAACTATCTACTTTACCATGATGCCACACTGTTTTATTAGTTTTTTACTATGTCTAGTAATTAACTTCAACTGTATCATGCTTGTTTACTGCATCATAGACGCGTTTAGTGCACTCTATAGGTTGGCGGAAATTCAAATGTGACAGTTTGACACGGAGGGAGCTCTTCAAACCTACAATGGTATTTCTTAATAGTTTAGTACATCTCAATGTATTAGAACGATCATTAATAGCATTTTCCTTTGAAATAAATGTAATATTAGACCCTCTCGCATAATAGCTGATAATAGAAGATCAAACTATCTACTTTACGATGCTGCCACACTTTTTTATTAGGTTTTTACTATGTCTAGAAAAACTTCAACTGTATCATGCTTGTTTAGTGCACCATAAACGCGTTTGGTGCACTCTATAGGCTGGCGGTGATACAAATGTAACATTTTGACGCGGAGTGAGCTCTTCAAACCTATAATGGTATTTCTTAATGGTTTAGTATATATCAAATGTATTAGAACGATCATTAATAGCATTTTCCTTTCAAAGAAAGGTAATATTAGACCCTCTCGCATAATAGCTGATAATGGAAGATCAAACTATCTACTTTACGATGCTGCCACACTGTTTTATTAGGTTTTTATTATGTCTAGATTAACTTCAACTGTATCATGCTTGTTGAGTGCATCATAAACGCGTTTTGTGCACTCTATAGGCTGGCGGTGATACAAATGTAACATTTTGACGCGGAGTGAGCTCTTCAAACCTACAATGGTATTTCTTAATGGTTTAGTACATCTCAAAGGTATTAGAATGATAATTAATAGCATTTTCCTTTCAAATAAAGGTAATATTAGACCCTCTCGCATAACAGCTGATAATGGAAGATCAAACTATCTACTTTAGGATGCTGCCACACTGTTTTATTAGGTTTTTACTATGTCTAGATTAACTTCAACTGTATCATGCTTGTTTAGTGCATTATAAACGCGTTTGGTGCACTCTATAGGCTGGCGGTGATGCAATGTGACATTTTGACGCGGAGTGAGCTTTTCAAACCTACAATGGTATTTCTTAATGGTTTAGTATATATCAAATGTATTAGAACGATCATTAATAGCATTTTCTTTTCAAATAAACGTAATATTAGACCCTCTCGCATAATAGCTGATAATGGAAGATCAAACTATCTACTTTACGATGCTGACACACTGTTTTACGAGGTTTTTACTATGTCTAGATTAACTTCAACTGTATCATGCTTGTTTAGTGCATCATAGACTCGTTTGATGCACTCTATAGGCTAACGGTGATACAAATGTGACATTTTGACGTGGAGTGAGCTCTTCAAACCTACAATGGTAATTCTTAATGGTTTAGTATATATCAAATGTATTAGAATGATCATCAATAGCATATTCCTTTCAAATAAAGGTAATATTAGACCCTCTCGCATAATAGCTGATAATAGAAGATCAAAACTAATCTACTTTAAGATGCTGCCACACTGTTTTATTAGGTTTTTACTATGTTTAGATTAACTTCAACTGTATCATGCTTGTTTAGTGCACCATAAACGCGTTTCATGCACTCTATAGGCTGACGGTGATACAAATGTGACATTTTGAAGCGGAGTGAGTTCTTCAAACCTACAATGGTAATTCTTAATGGTTTAGTATATATCAAATGTATTAGAATGATCATCAATAGCATTTTCCTTTCAAATAAAGGTAATATTAGACCCTCTCGCATAATAGCTGATAATAGAAGATCAAACTATCTACTTTAAGATGCTGCCACACTGTTTTATTAGGTTTTTACTATGTTTAGATTAACTTCAACTGTATCATGCTTGTTTAGTGCATCATAAACGCGTTTCATGCACTCTATAGGCTGACGGTGATACAAATGTGACATTTTGACGCGGATGAGCTCTTCAAACCTACAATGGTAATTCTTAATGGTTTAGTATATATCAAATGTATTAGAATGATCATCAATAGCATTTTCCTTTCAAATAAAGGTAATATTCGACCCTCTCGCATAATAGCTGATAATAGAAGATCAAACTATCTACTTTAAGATGCTGCCACACTGTTTTATTAGGTTTTTACTATGTTTAGATTAACTTCAACTGTATCATGCTTGTTTAGTGCATCATAAACGCGTTTCATGCACTCTATAGGCTGCCGGTGATAGAAATGTGACATTTTGAAGCGGAGTGAGCTCTTCAAACTACAATGTAATTCTT
>CALNHX010005934.1:0-98533 GCA_940337035.1 Agriotes lineatus | reverse complement strand
TGCGTGAAATTAGATCAACCGTCATACAGGTGACTTGGCATAAAATAGTTGAGAATTTGATCAGCTACTTTAATTATTTTTCTGTTACAAATACAAAGTTATACTTTCTTGATATATCTGGCTTTGCTATCTCAAGTTCAAATAAAATCCGCCATATAAAATAAAGATTTTCATTTTCAAAAAAGTTTATGACGACTTAGTTAAAATATGTGACATAAAAAATAAAACGCACCAAATTTTGGGCAATAATTAATAAGAAGCTGGGTAAGGCGGTTGAGTAAGCGCTAGGCTTGCATTCAGCAAGACCTCGGTTCGAATCCCGCGGAGACCGGAATTTTTCCGCAGGCTTGGCGATTGGAATCGGGCTCGGTGAGACCATTCACAGTTGGGCACCAAATTAACTGTGCTCTACTCAGAACCACAGATCTAAGAAATATAGAGTAACAAGAACAACACATCACAAAGACACACATCGCACACAATGGTGGCTGCGCAAGCACAAAGGACGTGCTTCAACGCTGTTACCCGAATCCGGAGCAGATAATACATACATACATACATTTTGGCGGTTTATGTAATTTTATTGTCACTATCTAAATATTTAAAATATCTAGTAGTGCACTAGCCAAGTTGCTAAAGAAATTGGAAAAATAAATATTGAGTTTTAGTTCAAATTTGCTCAGACAATTAATTTTCGAACTACCGCGAAAATATATTATACATTAATTTTCGTACTGCCATTTCAAAATTCAAATGACAACTGAAACCTTATCACTATATGGTATTACAAAAAATGTTTTATGGTTTGAGTTTGGATGATCAGGACGCCGAATAGCTTAGTCCCGACGAAAGCCATAAAACGTATTTATAGACGTATTACATACAAGACTGTTTGCAAAACCGCAACAAAAAAAAACAAACATTTTGAAATAATTACACTTCCCCAACACAATATGATTTTTTAACAGATTAAAAAGACTGAAGGTGTATATCATTACATTTCCTTGTGCGTTCGATGCGGTCCCCGATATATTGATTAGTATGTGTATAGTGTCAACGTTAAAGGCGAGAGTGCAAAACATTATTTACTCTAAATATTTAGTACAATATTTTTGCATTCATTTCCTTAAAGGCCAAGAGATACCCGAATTTTAAAATTATCTATTCAAGATTTGCAATAAATCCTCAAAAAGTAACAGATGTCAATACAGCGTTAAAAAATATATGTATGCAACACTCAACTCCTTTTTACGCACAAAAGCTATTATAATGTAAGTTTGACAACCAGCAAATAACAAATTAAAACCAAAAAAAAATCCTATACTACACATTTTTGATAAAATACGCTACTGCAAATAGTCGCTATACTCTCATTCTAATGTTGTCTTTTCAATTTCATTGTTTAAATAATACGCAAGTGAAATAAAATTACAGAGATATACTGTTATAATTGACTATGTTGCTATACTATTTATGTGCGTAAATGGTTTTATGTTATAACAATATTTATTATGCTTTAGCGGTTACGTTTGACTTTTCTTATACTTTAATTAATTTTTAAACAATTATCTTTTAAAATGAATTTAAGTAACTTGTTTACCTTGTCATACATTATAAATTATCAACGTTATTAAATATCTCTAGCTCTGGTAGAAAACATTTACTCGTAAGAAACACTGGTTGGGTTCACGCATAATCAAGACTGATTTTATTCCTGAAATGAAAACCAAGTTTAAAATTATGTGACAATTTTTATGTATGTCACTGTCAGTTCAAATTATGCAAGTGTAAAATCAATCACAAATACATTTTCGTTAGACTACTTGCCATTCAACAAACATCAAATAATTACTTTATTTCACTCTTTCTGTGTTTTACTTTCAGTTTATTCAATAAATACCTGCAGCCGTCACCTGTCCATGGACCCTGATCCGCTACTTTACCATTCCAAACGCATCCAGTACACACCCAGAAGTCTCCCAATGTCCACACAAATCCTAGTATGAATGTAATCAACCACCAGGAATCCCAAACACCTCTCAGCTAAACACGACAAGACAACTGCTATTTTCTCAACAGAATTGTCAAGATTGACCAGAAGCAAACGCCACCCACGGCTTCCTTCCAAAATGCACACGCCGTTAACAACCTAGTACCATGAACCTCGACTAGTTGCAAGTCCCAAAACGTCAATAACAAGCTTGGCGAAGTACAATTCCAGTAGATAGAAACCCCTTTTATCGATGTAAGCTACTTCCAGTAAAGTTAGCTCCGCTATGATGTAATTAATTGACAATAAATTCAATCCTGCATCCAATTTCAGAAATTGCTTTTGTAGATTTGAACTGTTTAACATATGGCACTCTCACCATATCGATTCTCCTCCATAACAGCTCCATATCAAATTGTTTTTAAAATTTTATTTTTACTCTTCTCGATAATTTTACTATAATATATAAACCTTCGCATACCATAATAAATTTTACATCATTTAATATAGCGTTTATTTTAAAATTTCCAGCCGCTTATAAACTTATTACATATTTTCAAGTCAAAATTATTTGTACAAACAAAATAATTAAAAATATCTCCTTAGTGATATTGTTTTAGCATATTTTTAAAATACAACACTGTATATAATCTGTATCATATTTATTTAACACCCACTATTTTGAATGATGTTTCTCGAATAGGTATTTGAAACTAATCCTTTCTGTTTCTTGTACTGCATCGTTCAATTGAATTTTAATTTTATTTCGTTATTTTACCTAATTTTGATGTTCTTTTACTACTTAAATTCATCTTTGTAATTTAATACTGTATTATTTTAACCTTTTTCTTTAATCTGATATCAAACCCTTACACTAAAACCATCACAAAACAGACAAATTGTCGGGTGATGACACTTTTGAAACTACAACACAATTCAAAAATCTGTAAAAGGGTTAGACGGAACTTACCTGGCTCGATTTACATCAATTTGAAAAAAAAATAATCCGCTAGGAATCGAACTCCGCTTCTCCAGATGAATATTTCGAGCCCAGTTTCTAATACGCCTCTCGGGTCCGCCACTTAAACTACTGAGCCACAACCGTGTGTTTCTGCTACCTCATAAAGACACCATACTATTCTGTCACATTTGTGATGTTTACCCTGTATCTGTTAGGTCTCATTTTCCCCACCGATAAAGCCTGAGCTATGTGGAAATTATTACTTTTATCTATTTTTCAGTTAAAGCAAAAATAAACAAAATTTAGTTTTTTAAGATGCCCACCCTGTATATATTTCTCCGAAATTTTTTCACTTTTATGCCAAGTAGACATATATCTGTATGTAAAATATCGTCTTCCTCCAACAAAAAACTTTTGAGTTATACCGGTGACAGACAGATAAACAGGCATAATTTCTCGGAAATCTGTCCATTGTCAGTAAAACTGCAAGTTTGGCATTAGTTTACCTGACAAAATTACAACTAACAAATTCATTTGTTTTCCGTGGCAAGTTACTCAGTATGTTTGATACCTATTGCTGGACACGATGTATATAGTTTTAAACGCCGGGAGACATATCTTTTTTTTTCCTAAAACATTGCAAAGTTATTAATCTTTCAAACAAAATTGTACTCTCAATATCACTCAAAAACTTTATTGTAATTAAATTTTATGTGTATACCTTTGCAGTATTTTAATAAAGCCTGTTCTTTTAATTTGCCTAGGAAGTGGATAAGAGTAGTTTTTGTTGTGTTGTTTCTATAGTTGTGGCGTCTAAAACTGTGGGGGAAATTGGATTCTAAAATTTTGTTTGGAATTATTTATTGTTTCATCTGCTACTTCGTAACCAAGCATTTTTCCTCTTCGAATTTCTCGAAAAAAATAAAATCAATGTTGAGATTATTTGTCATTTCATTTTTAGAAATAATGTTTTCAACATTTAACCGTTCATATCCTTTGTAACGAGATCGAGATTTTCTGTAACTATTTGTATATTAAATGTCGCACTCCGCTAGTCTGTGGTTGGTTTACTGTTCATTTCTTGTCGTCTTGCTATTTATTTCAAGTCGTGCAAACTCTTGTGTCATGAATAAGAATAGTGCATACAAATTCACGATTATTTATGGTTTTGAAATATGCTTGGAATCAGCTACATAATCTAGACATATTTTTGGTGAAAATAGATTTGACAAATTTCATAATTAGTTTCTCGTTCTACTGCATCGAAAATCTATCAGTTTCGGCAGTGTTTAGAAGTCGAAACACCTACTTTTTCGTACTAGTACCTTTTACTTTTCAGTAGTAATAGCCTTAGCAACAAGAACTAACGTTATGTTTCCATTCGTGACCCCATCGACCTTTTACCGACCTTCTCGAACAAACTGTAATTTTTTATTTAAAAAAACGCTTCCAAAGCAATAGACCAAAAAAGTATGTATGTCACACGTACGCAAGCCCGCTTTTAGGCTACCTTATTTGTGCGCCTCGCTCGCCACGCTAGCTTAGCCATAGACTGTGACTAGTCCAAAAAATCCCTAATGTCCTACTTCTAACATAAATAACTATTTTGTGCAACCGTGCTAAGAAGTTGATTTTGGCGGACGTAATTACGGCTGCAAGATTCGTTTTCGCGGCCGTTACTATTTTACGTCCGTTATTTGGTATTTCGTGGCTGTCAGTATTTCGTGGCCGTAAACTAAGCGGCACGGTTGCACAAGAAATTGATAATGGGTTTTTTATTCTAGTATCCACTGCGGTTGCACAAAAATGTTGTGTATACCACATTGGCGAAATGTTTGGCTGGAATAATTTGGCGGACTCGACTATTCCGCGGTACGTTTAACAGTCATTTCGCTATCTAGGTATACAAATAACTATACAATCACATTGACAATTCCACTCTATTACATAGAAAAATTGTGAATGATATGCATATACTAGAGTTGGAAACAGTTTCCTATACCTTTATGATATTTAAAGCAATGTTAATATTACTATTAAACCAATACATATAATTGCTTGAAATTGCTTGAAAAATGAATCATCAACATATTTTGTAGTTAGATATAAACATAGATCTCTACATTTAAAGAAAATGTTATATTACTTAATATACCTTAATATCACTAACTTCTGCTCATTTTTATATTAACTCTAACGTTACCTTTTGTTTTTTAATTTTCAAAGTTTGTTACTAATAGGGTATCTTGATGTCAATTTGACGTATTTGTTCTTTAATAATAATAATATTTATGGTATTATATCTGCATAATGGGAAAAGTGCTGGGTATCAGGGTTCAAAATAAATTATGTTAAATTGTTATCGTGTTTATTTAATCTATGATGAAGTTAAATTACCTGTTACCACAATGCAAGCGCATCACGGCGAAACATATCCTATAATTTAGCACTGTCAAATATGTAGTTATTGTTACTAAAATTAAACAAAGAGAAAAGTATATGTCTTATTTAAAAGTATTTTTGAGCGAGGGCAAACCATGATCTGTCGGTGTGTCGGTACCCTTATAAAGAATAAACACGTCAAATTGATATAAAGGCATGTTAGAACAATTTCCCGAACCTACAGCTTTTCGCATTTTTAGCTCAAATCTTAGAATTTTCCCGAGTCACGTAAGTTAGATTCGTTGTTCAGTGGTGTATTCAATATTTCAGTCCATAAGATACTTATTTCCGCCTAGCTCGTATCTTAACACTTTACAGTTCTTGTATATTCATCGAAATCAAATTCTTTGTAAGCTGGTTTTATAAATTCGCGC
Source organism: Agriotes lineatus (assembly GCA_940337035.1). Lineage (NCBI taxonomy): Eukaryota > Metazoa > Arthropoda > Insecta > Coleoptera > Elateridae > Agriotes > Agriotes lineatus. Next base: position 92,766 of record CALNHX010005934.1, on the reverse strand, counting down.
TTTGTTATCATATGCGAAGCGCTGCAGTTTAGCTTATTGGATTCTCAGAATTTCTTGTAGTTTTAGCAAGCTTAAAAATTCACCTCGAGTTTCATGAGAAGCGTTGAGTCAGCTTTCGTCATTCTAGAATTTTCCGAGCGTTTTGCTTAAGCGAGACAAGCAAGAAGTTAAGTCACGCGCTTGCATGGCCGCAGTTGAATTTTGAGATCGCGGGTTAAGCCAATAATTCCGTCCCGGCTTTTGGTTGACAAAACACTTGTGTGCCGATTAGCGCCCCGTTTCGCATCGCTTTGCGACTACGGTGCCCTTGTAATTCCGCTTTCCGAATTATCGGTGTGCTTTCGTTAATGTTTGGTGCCTTCTGAGGAACTGTTGAACCTACCGGAGTGCCTTCTGAAGGAATAGAACTGTTTCGTTTTCATGGCAATCTTTGGTGTTCGTTGTGATGTGAACATTAGCTGTCGGGGTTAAAGTAACGCAAGTAAGGTCGTTGTGATCGAAGAATCTTTTACCGGAAGGTTGCGAGACCTTCATTTTCGCATTAGCGGATTTATTTACCGGATTCTCAAACGAGCCAATTCGATCTTAGTACGACGTCATGTTGTATCTCGCAAGTTTCGTTATTTCTTACTGGAAGTGTCGTTGCGACGTCTTTTTACCCTTGGGGGATTATTATTCGTCTTACGAGCCCCGGCTGTGGCATGTATCATCTAAGCCTTGTTCCCGCATCCCGCCAACACCTTGGGGTCTCCCGGTCGTTTTTTTCTTCGGGCATTTTGGGACAGTTTGGTTTAAGAGACGACCGCTTACAATGGCGAACGTCAAATGCAGTCAGCTCATCTCCTTCAGGTACCAACGTTATTATATTAATTTTATTGTGTATAGCGTACAGCGAACGTAACATTTCGTCAAAAGTGTTAAACAATGTTGCATTTATTACATTTATTTTTAGAACTATGTTAATTGCTGTTTGGCCAAAGTTAATGAATTGCCGTTACAGTTTCTTGTTACTGTTTAACGTAACGTTGTTTCGTTATTGAGCCACATGATGCATTTGCAGTCAAGTTTGCTGCTTTTAACTAAATTAACGTGTTATGTAGTTTAACCTAACCTTCACTAACCCATGTCGGTGTTGTTATTTTTATTCTAAATCTTGTTCATTGTCATCTACATATTGTATCATTTCAATAGAGTTACTGTTAAGTATTTATGCTTTTCATTTGTTGTTTATAATATTTGCATGCGTTATGTGTACATTTCTCTGTTGTAAAAGGATTTTCGCAGCTGAATCAATGAATTATATGTGTAAAGTAAGTCAGTGTTGTAAGTGGATCGTCGACCAAACTCTGCCAAGCAGAAGTAGAAAGGTGAATCACTTACTTCCACATTCAGAGTGCTTTCACTTTTGTTGTTGATGCTGTTTTCCCAATCCAGACCGAATGTGGTGGCGCTTTCAATATGAACATCGTTTACCTCTCGTACCGGAGTACAGCCCTAACTCAAATGTCGTAAAGAACCCGCCCTCTCGACTGAATTTTCTAGCTGGAGCACCTTCTTGTTACCACCATCGTAACAGAGCTAGGGCCTTGTATTCTAGGTATATTTCCAGATTATGTCGTAAAGTCGTGTTTGTGCGGTAACAGGCACCTTAGTTACTAATAGCTTTGTCGTTTTTATTAAGGAGATTATTTACTTTATACCCATAATAGTGCGTAATTGGTTTCTGACAGTTTACTAATGATGAGAATCTAAATGTCAAAATTTTACAGCCATTAAAAATGTGTCAGAATTGAATCGCTTCTGAACAATTTCATTTTAATTATCAAAGGTGCTTCATCAACTAAATTTTATCTATTTATTCAGGAAATAATCATGGCGAATATCCTGCGTGCGTGTAACTAGCCTGATTAAGTTTTGACGATTTTCTGTCAAACTGTTTTGCTCTGAAAAAATATATCTCATAAACTTTCTGTCAAGTTTACTTGGCAAATTTCTGAGCAAAACATTCTGCCAGAAAACGTTAAAATTTAGTCGGCTATTTTAATGAACTTTGTAATAGTATTTCATTTCCTGTTAGATTTGAAAACCTTGGTCGAGTTACTGTCTTTCACAGAGCCGGCCCTGCCTTAAAACCGACCCTGTAATTTAAAGTCGCAAGTTCGAATTCATTCGAAATAGGCTCTGAGATGCAAGCGATTGCTGAAAATTACCTTCGTAAGCAGTCCAGCGCTACGCCTGACAGCCTTATCTATTTCGCAACCCTGGGCGCCTTCAGCTTAAAATTCCTGGAATGCATACGCGCCCAACGCGTTCTAAATAATTCTCCTCTTTGTTCCATGTAATAAAGAAATAGGGTTTTCCAAGGCTATTCTTGATATGTAATAACTTATGCTTTGCCCGTCGGGGAATTTCGGTAGTAATTTGACACCCTGGGATTCGCTGCCTTAACAAAGATCTTTTCTCGAATGTTCCAAGGCCCTCTCGATTATTCAACGCTTACGCAGTAATATTTTCTGGAGAGGGAGGATTTCCTTTAACAGTGGCAAGAGAAGGGTGATTGCATGATAGCGGGGCGCGGATCTTGTGTTCTTCCCGCGGAGTCCCATTTTGAGAATTAATTAGTAGCGAGCCACCGGCCAGTTCACATGTGAAAATTCGCGGGCCCCGACTGCGGCCAATTCCGTTGCAGTCGGGGACCCTGTTATTAGAACTATGTGCGTAACCTTTTACGAACCTTTGTGGGCGCTTTGCGCCGAGTAAATCGTGTGAGAGTGTTGCTAAAACCTTCGAAGTTAACAGGTGATCTTAGCAACGAGCCCTCCCGCGGGACGTTGTGTGTTCGGCGGACGTATTTTTTTTGGGCGGCGTCTTAATGTTTGTTTAACTCAACCACAGAGTCGGGAACGAAGTTATTTTGCACATGGTTGCACATCTAGTACAAGACGCCCTATGAAGCCCACGTAGTTTTCCCATAGTGAGTGGGGAAACGTCTGCTTTTTGCAAATTTTGCTACGTTCAGCCGATCTCGAGTTTTCTTTCGTTTCCGGGGGGGGGGGGGGGGGACGACCGCATTCCTTGTGAATTTCCTCTGCCCTCTTTTGGACCGCTGTCTACCGTTCCACAACCCTTGGGTCTACCTTGTTCTACACTGCAGGAAGCAATCACCACTCCCCGGCGTCCTTTGCAGCATCACCGAGGCTTGGAGTTCCAATAGATTACCATGCCTGGGCTAAGGTAAAATTGTACATTGTTAACTATTTCTGTTACGCTTATCCAGTGCCGGGTGTGTTATTATCATTTGTTGTTGCGCAGCGTGCGGAGTTATGAACATTGCGTACGTCTTTGTATTTTAATTATGTCAGTTGATCATTGAAGGCGGAAGCTTTACTCCTGCCAATATTTTAGTTGTTTATTCTTTGTAACTCTGTTTAGACTAAGTTAGTTCTTGCGTGGGATCCCCTTTTGACCTCAGTTAGGGTGTTACCTTTTTGATAGCCGACTTTTGGCTTGATGTACAAAAATTTAAATCATTAAATTTCATTATTGGCTAAATTAATTATTGGTTTGATTTAAATGTGTGAACCTATTGAGTCTTCAACTAAAGACGGCTTTAGCCGAGTGTAATTTCATGTAAAGACCAGAGCATGCGATAGACCGCGTAAGCCCTTAAGATCAGGGGTGTTTTGTATTTTGTTATTAGCTTCCAGAGCGGTGGCCATCGAAGGTAAGTGACTTCGATTTTTGTGGCCACCCTACGTTTGCATCCGGCGTCGGTGCAGCTGACGAGTGACGCTGGAGTGGTGTAAAGCAACCTGGAGGACTTCTTCATAGCTACGTGGTATTTCTTGTTTTCGCTGCGTTAGCAATTCTCTGTTTAAAAACAAGTGGCGCTCCGAGCATTTTCCCCATTTATGAATTGAATTGTTAGGGATTAGAATAGGATAACCCCTGTCGGTTTCGTTAAGTTTGTCGAACCACGCCTTCCCGAGTAAGCTAGTTGAGGGTAACAGAAGCCGAGCATCTGCTTCGAGGCATTTTTAGATCTGTGTCCGTTAGGAAACCGGCAAACCCTTCTAAACCTAACCCGCTCTTTGACGTTGAATACATGCAATGTCGATTCATTAAGATTATACCGTAACAACTTGGATATTACTGTTGAATAAACACTAGATTTATTCTTTGTTTTGTGTTCTAACGCCAACTTATATGTAAGATAACATAATGAATTATATTGTACGTGTTGGTACGCCTTTGAAAGTGCATCTTAATCTACTTAATTTTCTGATCACTTAATTAATAATTTTCCTCTGATTGCTAGTAAAATCATCGATTTCTCTATTTTAATATCCAGGCGACTGCAATTAAACCAATTACATTTATTACTAGTTAGAGAAACTCATGACACAATTTTAAAAGTAGACCCACTTTGGAAAATTATGCACCCGATTTGCCACTAAATTCTAGCAAAAATTGACTTGAAACAGCAATTTCTAAAGCAAAAAGCTGGTGTGCATTGCATAATTATGGCCCCGAGAGTAAGATGAATCAAAATTTGGTTTTTCAACTTTAGGCTGTAATAGTTCAAACAAAAAGTCGACTGCTGCTTTCTTCAGAAACTTGATGGTCGTAAAGCTGTAACTTGGGATTGGGAAAGAAAAGATTGCCTTTTTGAAAAAAAAAATATATAATAACCGCTCAAAATCTAGTTTGCGCGGCATTTTGTTACACCATAATAATACAACTCGCCATCCGGCCGCAAAGGCTTTACATTTTTTATACGAATCTGTACATTACTATTAATTGTTTCGTTAATATCTATGTCACTACGTCAATAAACTATTATACAAAAAATTCTATTCCGATCATAATTATTCTCGTAGAAAATATGAAAATTTTGAGACAAAAAAGACAAATAAAAAATCGTTTCCCACATTTTCACTTGAAATTAATGTCGTAATAGTTAGAGTCAGCAAAAACTAATAAGTAGGACGCTAATGTACTCACACACGCAACAGACTCCAAATCCAAGTGCGCACTGTCCATGTGATGATCCACTTTGTATTCTGCACTCGTAGGCGTTCATGCATAGTCCTAGAAAAATCTTGTTGATTTCTGACGCATGGTATTTACTTTTAATCCTACCTTTCCTTCGACGGTCGTTGGATAAGCACTCCTCTTCAAATGGCACAGGGAAGAAATTCAAAACTGTAATCAATGATTGAATAGTATTAGATTATGTAGGCCTCTGTCGGAATTAGAATTACTTAACTTGTTTTCATTTCAGAAAACTTATTTGTTATAATAATCCTTAGAACTATACGGGGTGTCCAAAAAATTGCAAAGCGGAAAATCGTATGGTGCTTAGTTTACTCACACGAACTAAAAGAAGAAATTTGACTTCGACGATACAGTTAGAGGATCAGCTACTATATTATGTAATAAATAATAAAACAAGGGCTACGTAACCAGAAAAATAACTTAAATATGTGAGCACCAATTACTGTTTAAACACTGATTGACAAAACTGACGAAATAAATGTATGAAGGTTTGGGAATCGCATTGTGCCAGAATCGCTATAAATATAAAACTCTTGTTTTTAATTTTCTTTAAAGAAGTCACATCTGCAATTTTAACTTGTTTTAATTGGTGCTTTGATGTTTAAAAGACCTATTTATTCGCAAATTACACTTTTCCAAAATTTCTATACTGATCTCTGGTATCGAAAACAGTAAGGTGGAACCCCTTGCAAATGAATACTAAGAATCGAATAGCAAACATTTAGGTACAAGAATTTTCACTCAGAATTAACCAGGCGTATTATTTTAGGACACTCTGTATAGAATATTATTATTTATAGACATCATGACAGCAATCCTTTGTCGTTTAAGCATGAACACAATTTATATCTAATAATTTCGTTCTTTCTGGAAATGGGTGTAAAATGGGGCAAGTACCGTGAGGTTATTAGTAGCTTCAGCGTACTTATGCGAACGTTTTGTCCGTCCGTCCGTCCGTCCGTCCGTCCGTCCGTCCGTCTGTCTGGATCGCCTGTAACTTTCGAACGGCTACAGATATCGAAATTTTGAAAGGGGGCAAAGTTGTTGCTAAGGTCCCGGGCACCTTCATGGGCAATTTGGTTTTGGCGAAAGGTGGCGATTTTCCACTTTGCAAAATTTCCAAGCATTGTAGCACAGTGGCGGCTTGTCCACTTGGCGCCATCTACAGAAGTTCGGTGGTCACGTTTTGAACTACACATTCTGAAGCTACTCTTTAGACCTGTAGTTGAGCAGTTTATTTAAAAACAGTACAGAGAGTGCCATGGAATTTCTGTTTTTGATTCGAACTTTGGCTAACAGCCATTTGTCAATTTATTAAGTTAACCGCAAACAAGACAACGTCAAAAATTACAGTAAATGTTCAAAGACAGAAATTTCAACGCACTGTCTTTGAAGATTAACTGTAATTTTTTACGTTTAATAAAGCTTATGTCTTGTTTGAGGTTAAGTTAATAAATTGACAGATAGCTGTTAGCCAAAGTTCGAATCTAAAACAGAAATTCCATGGCACTCTCTGTCCCGTTTTTAAATGACCACCTTACGCGAATGCACACAAAGTAACGCATGCTGATTAGAATGTTTCAACTATTGCGTTGATTAACCAATTACTTTAATAACGTTGTGCAACACTTTACATTAAATATTTGAATGGCCTTGACCTTCATTTGTTCAGTCGTATTTTGCTCTATTACTACGAAAAATGTTTACCTTTTTTTATTAGGTCATAACGTGTAAAGAAAGTAGTTTTAAAGGTTTAATTATTTAGCTGTTTATTAATTATTGAATTAAATGTAAGAACAGTTATTTAATGGGTGTCATGATAATTGACCTAATTAACGTTTAATTAAAACAGCTTTGAATAATTTCACAGTGTAGTAAAAACAGAAACGTACGGTCGTGATAGTTTCACCTTATATCTATACAGGAAGGTGAAAGCTGAGAGAGATAGAAATTTGTATCTTCACCTTTGGATAATTAAAAGAAAAGCTTGTCTGAACCGAAATTCGAACTCGCGACATCATGCTCAACAGTCCACGAATGTTGCCATTACACCAATCTTACAGCGTAGTTAGGTAACCGCTTAACCTCTGTTACTGGCAACGCGAATACAAATGGACAACTATATACAAAGGAAAATCGATCACTCACGCCCTAAATCTTTTCAGTACATTGCTTTAATATTTCACACAAAACGGTCCAAAAATAGGTTGTAACGTTCTCGGATTATCATGTTTCTAGCCACCCTAACTGACATACTCGATAAAACTCATAGAACCACGCATTTACGAACCCTGCAATGATATAGGATATGATCATAGATTGACGATTTAAAACATAAGATAAGGTAAACAAATTTAAATAATAATAAAAATATATAACCACAAAGTAAACAAAGCCTCGGATATGGAATGGATAACATGACAACGACTTTGCGAGATAAAAGTAAAGTGAAAGAAATAAGCAAATGAAGAAAATAGGAAATTTAAGAATAGCTTCCTGAATATGAAGTCATGGTACACCAATGACCAAGAATTAATATCAATTCAAAATGAAAAGAACGTTGACATATGTGGTATCTCCGAGGCTAACAAGAAAGAGTAAGGTACACAAATGGTTAACCACTAGCTTCTAATATACCTATAGCGGCAAAATGACGAATGGGCAGACAATGGAGTTAAGGTACTTATACATTACAGTCTTAAGCAATACATAAAAACATAAACGATGTAACGACAAAATATTAACAATACAGCTCTAGTTCAAACACAAAAGTATTAACATAGTGTATGGTGTTTGCACTAAACATACTAATACAACGATGTCCAGATTTGAATCAGGACCTACACATTTGTTTTATTGATTATAACGAAGCTTTTGACAAGGTACGTCAAGAACAACAAATTACATGTTACAGAATCTAGATTGAGACGCGGTGAAAATCGGAACTAATGTTAGAATCTAGTAATTTACAAGTTTCGTATTGGTAAAATTTTTACATCTATCATATTGACATTAAATTGTTAACCTTATTTAAGCTAAATGACACAATAAATCAGAGGCGTACGCAACATTGGGGTATGGTGTATTATCAGTTCTTGAATGTTAAAAGGATTGCGGAAATAATGGTGTTAAGTTGAACAACCAGGCTCCGCTAAATCTTCTATCCCAGCAACAACAATTTTCACACTTTAAACCACAAAGAATCTGTCATATGACGTTAGTCACTGCGCAAACGAAATCCCTCTACCTGCCGTTACTGATTACTTGTCATTTAAAATGTAACCAAACTTTGTATGTTTGACAACTTTCCACATATTGCCAATTCATCAAATATGATTACAGCGCCTTTCATGGCCTACCTTGAGACCCAATCTAGTTTCTGTGACCTGTACATTACTTGAAGAGAAGAATCTAGACATGCAAGACATCAGAATTATTAGTAAGATATACTACGATCAAAAAGCAGTTATAAAAATAGACGGTAATAGCCCTGAACAATTAGAAATAAAAGGAGGCGTTAGGTAGGGCTGTGTGCTGTCACCAACATTGTTCAATACGTACTAACAACAAGTGAAAAATATGGACTTTCTCTAAACGTAAAAAACGAAGTATATAGTAATAAGTAAAACTGCGAGATTGAATAAAAATCTCTATATAAGAAACAATCCCATAGAGAACGTAGAAAAATAGACTTATCTGGGTACGACAATCAATAAAGACAACAATTTCTCAGAATAAATAAAATCAAGAATAGAGAAAGCAAGACCAAATTTTATCAATATCAAAAAGGTATTCTATGCGAAAGACCTTAGCATAGAGACAAAAACAAGACTACAAGAAAGAAAAAGTTTTATAATCGTTGGAGTTATTGCTATACAGGGTGATTCTTGACTTATACGCATAATTGCGAGGGATGATAGTTCATGATGTGTAGTGATTGGTAATTAGAAAAAACTCAACGCAACAAGTTTAGAAAAGTGACGTTTTACTGAACAAGTATGGCTGGTTTGAGTACGAGCGTTAGCGAGTTCTTAAACGGCCACACGAGTTCAGTAAAACCACTTTTCTAACATGTTGCGTATACTATATTATCGCATTTCATAAGAAATGTAAAATATTAAATTTTTACATAAAGGTGACACTAAATGTAAAAACATAACCAAACTGAGCAGAGCTCGTTTCTATGTACTAAAGCACAATAAGCAGCTACAGTTGATGTTATGCGTTTGGCACGGTTTAGGACGTTTAGGAGCGATTCTTTAGGTGCACATCTTTAGGCGCGCACTTTTAGGCGTGAGCGCTTTAGACGCGGACGCTATTAGGCGCCTCAACGTTTAGGCGCCGCAACTTTAGGCACGGGGACACTAAGGCGCCACATGAAAGAAATTCACATTATTCTTGATTTTAAAACTTATTGTTAGGTAATTATTGCAGTAATTAATGTTGAAGAAAAATTCAAACCTTCATAAACAATATGTATTTGGCGCTTTTACGAGCCTTCTTCAGTGTTAAAGTTTTACAAATTTACATATTTAATTTACATTACACTTACACACTAAAAACACTGACGAAGGCTCGTAAAAAGCTGAATATATATTGTTTATGAAGGTTTGGATTTTTCTTCAACATTAATGACTGCGATAATTACCTAACAAAAAATTTTAAATCAAGAATAATGTGAATTTCTTTCATGTGGCGCCTAACTGTCCCCGCGCCTAAAGTTGCGGCGCCTAAACGTCCAGGCGCCTAATAGCGTCCGCGTCTAAAAGCTTCGCGCCTAAAAGCTCGCGCCTAATAATGCGCGCCTAAAGTGTCACCAACAGTACACTTCAGTACTGCCAAACGTAAAACGAATCGCCGTTGCTATGCAGAAAAGTGTTGCTAATGCAGAAATGTACCACATTTCTAAACAATTTTGAATGTAGAAATGTAGTGTATTACCAAATGAAATGCGATAAAAGTTGTTTATTAACGGAAATAACGAATTAATTATGTTGAAAGTGGTGAACTAGTAAAATATAAAAGTATCGCATTTACCTTGACTCTCCGTCACTAGTTGTCAAATTGTGGCACTTAACTTTACCAACACTCGTGGATCTCATGGACATGGTATTACCGTGTGTCCCATAAGTCTTAAGAAAAAATTCCGTTGTATCTTATTATAGGAAAAAAGCTTTTAATCTGGTTGGAGTTGAAAAACTAGACCATTATACGTAGTTTAAGCATATAATTCTATTAAATATCTGGAAATTATTACTTGTAGTTGAATTAAAATAAAATTAAAGCAAATAATAATAATAAAATATAGCTGTTAATATTTTTTCTCAAAACTTATCGGACATACGCTAATACCATGTCTATGAGTTCTGCGTTGGTGAAGTTAGGTGACATAATTTATTCTGCGATTAAAAGGAGCTCCAATTTGACTAGTGACAGATACAATTCAAAGTACATGCTATACACCGGTGGTGTTTACTCTTGTGATTTGTCAGTTTTTTTAGATTTTTTCAAAAACGGCTTTAACGATTTTTTTTAAACTAAATTTTTATTACATTTTTAATGTGTATTGATATAAGATAGGTGATTTTCAAGTTGAATGCCTCTAAAATGGGTTTCTTTTGTTTCTTTTTATTTTCTTTATTAACTCCTATTTTAAATAAAACACCTGTATGGTATTACATTTTTGAATTCAGCTTAAAATTTTAGAAAAAATCTGTCTTTTGAACTAACGTTCTATTCTGTACGTTTTTTGTAGAATTTGTGATTTTTGAAAAATTTTGACAAATTAAAAACAAATAAAAATCAAATTTTTGGCTAATTATCAGATTACTGTAAAAGGTAGTTGTGTGCTGATATCACACCGGATTTTTTATTATATAAGTAAGTTGAATAATTTTACAGATGGAAGTCAACATAGAATTTTTTACATGGTTTCACACTCTTACACGAGAAGGTGTAGACAAAACGGCGTAAACTACCTGTATCAATTGTCGCTTCTACTTCAATATTGTGTCTCCCAGAAAAATTCTGTATTTTTAATGTGAAAATTCTTAATGTGGAAGAGACAAACAATATCAACTTCCTTGCTTTGGTACACATTTTCTACCTTGTTTTTAATAACATTTATTTAGGTTAGCTTAAAAGTCGTTTTATCTAGTTATAATATTACAGAAATTTGTTTTGTATTTTCTAGGCTTTAATGTAATTGGAATACATGAAGCAAAAACATAGTTCTAAAGCACTTAGAAAATGCCTGTGTTCCAAACTGACTCCTTCCATTAAGAATGAAGCACCTACTGTTCAGAGCGTTTACCACAAGCCTGCGTAAAAAATGAATTTATAGACAAACATGTTAGTTTTCTAAAACATTGTACAGAATGTATCTAAAAGATCTATTCAAAAATGTACCATAGAGTTCTGAGATCAAAAGAAACCAATTTAACCAAACTTACTTGTAATTATCCAAAGTTCTTCCTTTCAACGGTGATTTTATTTTTGATACATTACATACAGGGTACCGCAAAAATAGGCTCTAAATTTAAAACTCAATACTAAAGGTAAAAATATCTTTAAGTTATTATCATGTAATAAAATAGAATGCTTATAGTTTCTTGTCTAATAGCCAATATTTCAACATTTATGGTTTACTCGCATAGATCGTGTCCTTTATCTACCACCAAAAGAAAGAGTTAGATCTGTCAAGTCAGGGGATTTGACACACCATCTTAAATCACCATTTTTTAACCGAGCCGATTAGGGAAATGATGTCATCAGAGTGTGGTTAATGGCACCGGCTTTCCTCATTTAACAAAATATGTCCAATTACCCTTTTTCCGAAATGGAGCGCTTGGCTATCACGTTTTGGTGAATTGTAGATTTCCAAATATATTCACAAGACCATACTTTGCATCGGAAAGGTTCAATAACGTTCTACTCAGGCCCGTAGCCAAAAATAGGCTAGGGGAGGCTCAGCCTCCCCTAGCCTATTTTTGGCCTCCCCTAGCACATTAGTCGCTAATTTAATCTAACTTTAAATTTTAATTTTTTCTAAAATTAATTAATAAAAACGAGCGGGATTGTAGTCTGACGTCACATCTCCACTCCAACGGCTGAGCGAATATTTTATACTCCAGTTTTCAATGGTTTTCATGAAAAAAATTGCGTTGCAAGCTCGAGAAACAAGTTTAAAAAATTCATTGGTCCTAATAAACAGTGTTACAATAAAAGACCTAAGAAACGAAAAATCCTTTAATGATATAGTCGAAGAAGTCGACAAAACATATTTTAGTCTAGTTGAAGAAAAGCAACCGCCACTATGCTGGCGTAAGAAAGGAAATACATTGTTAAAGGAGTTTCTTGTTACCGAAAGTATTGGTGAAAGGTCATATAAAGTCGATCAAAATTCTGATCTGCACATGAAAACTATTTTATATTAAACAATAGATCTCATTTTAAACGAGATTAATAAAAGATTATCTACTAACGAGGATTTGTTAACAGCAATTTCTTGTGTAGAAGATGCAAATCTGGATCTTCAAAATATGCAATTTTAGAAACTTGCCACAAAGAAAAGAACCAACCTGCGTCAAATCAGCTAGAGTAGTTAAATTGGTAGCTGCTAGAATGCAGATTAACTGATCTTTTGCGCTTACCACGCAGAAAATCTGAAATTTCACACTTACCACTTACCGCGTGGACCGAACTAGCTCAATTCGGAGCTTTTTGGATCGTGAATTTTAATCGGGTGCACAGCAAATAACTTTTATTAAATTTTTAAGATTCGTGATCTTAAAAAAAGTATAACTGGTTTGTAAAATATTTTAAGTTTACAGTATTATGCAGCAAAACTTTAGGAAAGGTTTCTACGTGCATTACTCGAAAGAACTGAGAGATGTGCACATCGCTGTCAATAAAAAAACCTTAATTTTGGGTCACCGATAGCATGAAACGTCGGTGCATCTTTTACAACAAAGCAGAGCATACACTAATAAAAAATTATGGAGTTATAAATACAATAATTATTTAAACCCGGATATTGAACGACATATTGTGATTACAATAAACTTAATATCCTGAATACAAGGCATGTATTTGGTTTTAATGGTACGTAACCCGTCATATACTGGCGTCGTAATTAAATTAAATTCACCGCACTAACCCTCTATTACCCGCAAGGTCCCGAAGAGAACGCCGGCCGTGAGTTACCATACGATTGTGGGTTTTTTTCAAAATCAGGCAGGATATTTGCACTTGGAGCTGTCGATTATTGAGCTTCTGGCATTCAGGACGTGAAGAAAAGCTCGAATTCACCGCCCGCCACCGAAGCAAGGCAAAATGTGGCGAGATATTCGCTCGAAAAATATTTATTGGGACAAAAACTGCCTATTACCAATAACTGCAATAAAAGAGCTGAGAGCTGCCAATTAATATAGGAATAACCAAAATAGAAGGTCGATCATACCTGATTTATTGTCAGCTCTCGAAACAAAATGCTCGTAACTTTAATTAAGCACAAGCTGGGTCTATCGGAATTAGCGTGTTGCTAGCTCGAGTTGCAGAAGAAAAATGCTACTCTCGCCGCAAGAAGAGATAAGACCAACGCTGCGCTCCAAAGATAACGAGCGAAAATTTTTACTATTCTGATACAGGTACAAAATGAGCGAAACTGCTAAATTGAACAATTCGAAATACAAACTGATTACAATGCAAATAAAAATATATAGGTTAGGCCTAAAATAATGTGGTAAATTTTGAAAACAATTAAGCGGAGCAAAAAATGGTTTGAAACTCTAGGAATAACAACTATACCATGTGCGGAAGAAATTGCGGTCGTGATAAACTTTTTAATGCACAGAAAGAAAGAGAGTGAGAAAGTGGCACATGCAGTCATGCAGTGTTGACGTATTTGCAGAAGTTTATCAGCAAAGAATTGCTTTGCCTGATACTTATCAGTTGACGGCAACTGCACGTACATTTGGTTGCAGCACTGCTTTATGTGAATTTACATTTTCTCTGTTGACCCTCATAAACAGAGAACAATGAACATCTATGCATCATCAGCGGATGGCAAATTTAATTTAACTAGCTTTTGAAAAAGAGCGCACTAAAAGCATAGATATGGATAGACTATTAGTTCAATTTAACAGTTCGAGAAGTAGAAAACTTCAACTGTATTAAATACTTTATTTCGATTTTTTTGAGTACGAAAACTGCTCATGAATACAAAATGTTGCAAGACGTAGTATTGTCATAAAAACTCCAATGCGCTGGTTATCTGTCAATTCGAAAATTCACATAAATCTGCTGTAATTTTGATACGTTATAAAAATGCAGTAATATCTATTATGTACCGTTGCGGCCAACTCAAAGTGCACGGCAGATTTTTAGCTTGTAATACGATATTCTAATCATAGACGTCGAGTTTTGACGTTTACGTTTGTCATCAACTGTCATAGAACTGAAAACTCGGAAAATTCCCGGCCATTTGTCAGAAGCAGAGAAAATGCGAGCTATTACAAAACTGGAAGAGAACTGGTCGCTGAGTCGAGTCGCAACAGATTTGCATGTGAGCAAGAGCTGCACTTTCAAAATTAAAAATCGTTGACAGCAGAGACTTCTGCAAGAAAAGTTTTGTTAACACCAGAGAACAAAGAATGAAGAGTACAATTTGCAACCGCCTATTTGAATGAGATCAACGACTTTTGGAACACGACTGTTTTCTCAGGTGAAAAGGTATTTCAATCATTTACCAATTGACGATTAAGGGTGTGTAGACCACAAAATTCAAGATTTGAAGAGCAATATTATGTTCAACCCTTAAGGAGTAGTGGACGATTCTCTGTAAACGTATGGGGATGGATCAATGCTCACGGATCTGGGGCATGCTATAGAATTAATGGTCGACTGAATGCTGAAAACTTCGCAACATTTTGCAAAATGTGATGCTGCCATCTGTAAGAGAGGTCTTTCCTAATCAATTTACTTTTCAACAGGCAAGATATTATCTAATTAATTAATT
Organism: Agriotes lineatus; assembly: GCA_940337035.1. Lineage (NCBI taxonomy): Eukaryota > Metazoa > Arthropoda > Insecta > Coleoptera > Elateridae > Agriotes > Agriotes lineatus. Next base: position 77,690 of record CALNHX010005934.1, on the reverse strand, counting down.
TTGTGTATGTTAACGTAATTGATAACATTATTTTCACAGGATAACTGTCCTGTGCATACAGAAGGGGTTGTTCATTGATGGTTTGATGAGAATAATATCAATTTATTACCATGGCCTGCAAGAAGTCCGGACTTGAATCCCATCGAAAATGTTTGGGGCTATTTAACTACAAAAATTTATACCAGGGATTTTGCACCAAACAAAACCGATGAATTATGGGAAAGAATAAAAAATGCTTGGAAGGAACTGAGAGAAGGATACAATATGGAAACATTGGTCAACTCTATGCGAAAGAAACTGCAAAGCGTAGTAGCAATTGAATACTGATACATATTTATTAAATACATATTATTATATACCTAGTTTGTTTACTTGTGAAACTTTGCTAAAATACAAACATTAAAAAAGTAATACCTATTATTATAACCATAAGCAACGCCACTGGAGAAACCCCCATTTAATAAGCCGAAAAATCGCAAAAATGACCATAGTAACAAAAAACCGTGCACTTTGAGGTGTCCGTAACTGTACTTACAGTTTTTGTATCATCATAACAACCTGAATAAATATTTTAGAAAAAAGATAAATATGAAAAATATATGTAGATACAAATTGTTATGTTGTGTTCTTTTTAAGAAATATAAATTTTTTATTGCGGCGTCTTATACTATAGTCAAGGGTAATACCACAAGTAGTGGATATATTTTTGACAAAATATTTAAAATATATATATCCACTTGGAGTGGTATTTGGGACGACTATTTAACAATATTAATATATAACGGTTAACTTTATTGAAAAATAATCCAACAATTAATATAATTATTCATTTCAATTAAATTCAGCGGAATACTTCCAAAACACAACATTTTCTAACGCAAGCCAAGCTTTGTTCACACAGTTTGTTGGTGTTTAGTTTTACATAACCTAGCGATATCGCTAAGGACATAACATCGTTGCTAAGCGATATTTCGCAACAAGGCTATTTAGTTTTTAAGTAGGTACATTGTTTTGTGATTATTTTGCATGGTGCCCAATATTCACTGATATACTGCTGTTATTGGTTGAAAAAAGCAAATGTCTGCAATATGATTGGCTTATATGTTACAGTGTTGAATAGTCAAGGGTAATACCACAAGCAGTGGATATATTTTTGACAAATATTTTGTCGTTTCCATGTAAATTATTGCGTTTAATTTTCACGATACAAAATCACATCAAAAATGTCACGATCCGAAGGACGAGTGTCATTTAAATGTGATTTTGCATTAGCCTGAAGATGGTTTAATACATAAGCCGAAACATGTAGCGCATGTAAAATATATGTTAATTTTATGAGGAAGACAGTGTTTCCTTTACAATAATTTACTGAATCACCTCATTGTGAGAATGGACCAGTTCCTGAATTTTTATATGTTATAGTGTTGAATAGTCAAAACTATACCCATTCGGAGTCACGTGATAATCTAGTGACTTTACATATGTCGATTCTTAAAAATGCAATTTTAAGGTAATAACTGATATTTCGTTTTGAAGGTTATCATGACTGCACGTTATGCCGCATATCCGATGGTTTCTTTCTATTTTCAGTTTTCTGCTCAACTAATTTAGGTTTAATTTAGGTTTTATTACCGTTACCTCAATAACTTACACCAAAAATATAATCTGACAGATTAGAAACGTCAAATTTTAAAATTAATTTTTGTTATCGACACGCCTTTTTTCGAATTTCTTCCATTTCATCTATTTTACTAAAGTTGAACAGTGACAGACAAAAGTCACGTGACTCCGAATGGGTATAATTTTGACTATATGGGAAAGATGCATGTAACTTTTATTTATAGATTAGAATATACAAGTCCCACGAAAAGGTTAACACAGAAAATTATGCTAGCCTTCTCAATTTTTCTTTGCCTCCCCTACGTTGTCATACTAGCTACGGCCCTGGTTCTACTCTATTCTAAACTGAACTTCAGGACTAAATTGTTGTATTATATTATTGTTAGGTAGGTACATGCAACGATCTTGATTCAGAATTTCCTCTACTAAGTAGTCTGTGCTTGAAGTTTTCAGTGATGCGTGAGATATTTTCAACTGACCATGCTGCCTGTGATCTTCTTGGTTTCATAGCATAATCCACTGTTCCAGTTTATTTAAATTTGGTGACTAGTTTTTAAGTGACATTAAAAAGATTACATTTTTGTGCAGCACCTGCCACTTTTGAGAAAAGAAATTAAGAAATTTTAATCCACTCATAAAAAGAATAGCACTTGATTGTACTTCAAATTAAAAGAAAACAGAATATTAATCCGGTAAACCGTGATGTCGTTCTCAAGGAGGAAAGATACTTTCTCACCACCCTGTATTATTTCAAAGTAACACTTTAGCTTCTTGAAGTGGTCGATTTTCTAAGTGTCTAACCTTTACTTCTGTTGTTCTATTTGTTTATCGTATGCATAAAATAAGAATTTACTAAATCATCAAATATCACAATTATTTGAAATTGTAGGAAAGATTTATTTAACTAGCAATTTAAGATTGATACATAGAGAAAAAAATCAACAGTTACTATAATGGATGATTTGCTAGCAGGGCTACTTTGGTGATTAATGCTACAACTTCTTTATGAAATTGTGATATAAGAAGAGTGCACATTAACTGTTTTCTAAGTAAACCTGCTGTCTAATTTTCCATTTCAGTAAGACCTGCTTTTTTCTTACTTTCCATTGCAATTTTACATCTTCCGTTTACAATAAATTTTTGCTCCTTGAATGTATTTTGTTCTATTTGATTTTTAACATGTAATATAATAATAATAATAATATCTCTTTATTGTAGGAATTTTCCTAATATACAACATAATTAACAAAATTACATTTACAGTGTATGGAATATAAACACTATTTAACAAAATTACATAATTGAAATTTAACAGACATCACCTTAAAAATAATATAAATACATAAGTACAATTAATACAAGTACTATAACATTAAATACTATATAGGTAGGTAAGCATATATGTCTTTACGCCTCTCTAATGTTTTTTAATAATAATCTTCTGAAAATATTTAAAGTTGAGGCGCTTTTTATATTGTTTGGAAGATTATTAAACTCGTTTAGGCCTTTAAAGAAGATGGAGTTCATGCTCCTTTTATAATTTGTTCTTATAATATGAAAATCGTTTCTAACTCTAGTAAAATGTTCATGTACTTCCGTGTTTCTAGTTAGATATTTATTGAAGTATGTAGGTTGGATACCTTTAATTATTTTAAAAATAAAGATCATACTTAAAAAGTAAATTCTGTCATGAACTGATAGCCACTGTAAAGTCGTAAGCATTATCTTAATTGGAGTATACCTATTACACCTTAGTATCACCCTCATTCCTCTGTTTTGTAACTTTTGTAGCTGCGAAATATGATTTTGGTTAAACATATACATTAATGTTGCACAATAATCAAAATGAGGTCTAATAATGCAGTTGTAGCAGGTAACTCGAGCATATAGCGAAAGTGATTGCGAAATTCTACTAAAAAAATAAAGTTTTTTTGAGATTTTTGTTATAATATACTCTGCATGTTTAGCCATTGTAAGTTTATTATCTATTATCCACCCTAAATACTTCATATGTTCTTCAAATATAATGTTTTCATTATTAATCGAAATTTTCAATAGGTTTACATCTAAATTTTTATGTTTAAATTCGGTCGTTATTACCATAGCTTTTGTATTTGACACATTTAATTTCAATTTGTTTGTATTTAAAAACGATTCAATATTTTTTAGGGAAGCATTTAAACTACTTACTGCTCTTTTTATATCTATATCAGTTACATAAATAAGTGTATCATCCGCAAACAGCTTTATGTAGTGAGAACCATCAACATAACTGATATCGTTCAAATAAATTATAAACAGCAACGGCCCCAAAACACTGCCTTGCGGAACTCCTATATTATTTAGTACTAACTCTGACATACTATTATTTATTTTTGTTCTTTGATAACGATTTGTTAAGTAGTCCCTCAACCATGTCAAGGCCAACTCATTTACACCGTAATATTTAAACTTTTGTAATAAAATGTCTCTACTTATAGTTTCGAATGCTCTCTTGAAATCTAGAAAAACAGCTACAACATATTCATCGTTGTCAATACTTTTTTTCCATTCAGTTATTATATATTGCAGTGCTGTCTCGCACGAATGATTTTTTCGAAATCTTGATTGGTATTCTAAGAATAAATTATTTTCATTAAAATATTTGACTAGTTGATCATGAACTACAATTTCTAGTATTTTGTCGAGACATGGTAAAGCATTTATTGGTCGAAAATTACATGCTTCATTAGTATTTGATATTTTGGGTATAAGTGTTACAGTGCTTACCTTAAGCTGATCAGGAAATGCCCTTTTTCTTAGTGAAGTGTTAATCAAATTTAAAATTATATGGCCAAACACATGAAACGTTTGTTTTAGAAAATCACTATTAATTATTTCTGCTTTGTTTACTTTATCCAGAGAAAACACTATTTTACGTATATCGTCCATATTTATTTCTGTAAATTTGTTTAAGCTACCAGATATAGATTTTAGGTTACTTTCTGACCATTCTTCATTTGAAACTATACTATTTGAAACATCCAAAATACTTGATATGAAATAATTATTAAAAGCATTTGCTATTTCAAACGAATTTATAAGAAATTTAATTTCATTGTTAATATTAAAAACTATTTTACTAAAATTGTTACTTTCTTTTGGTTTTATTAATTCCTTTAAACATTTCCACATTTTTTTAGGATGACACCTATTTTGGTCTATTTGCTTTTCATAGTACATCTTTTCCTTATTTTTTTAACATATTAACGTAATGATTTCTACACATTTTATACCTTTCCCATTTTTGCTGTCTTTCTTGCGTGTTACAGTTTTTAAAATCCCTATATGCATAATCTTTATCTCTTGATAAGTTTTTTAATATATCATCATAGAATGGAAGCTGATTTGATTTAACTTTATTTACTTTAAGTGGTGCAATTTTATCTACAATTTCTTTACAATTTTGTTTAATCTCTTCTATAATCAAATTTACATTTGTTGTATCCAGATTCCACTCTATTGATAATAACATCCGGTTTATATTGTTATAACTATCTTCAGTTAATTTTCTTGTCTTAGTAAATTTTTCCAATGGCAATTTATTACAGTGAAATAAGTTTACTGATATAATCGAGTGATCTGTTATTTTAAGAGCGTCATGAACAGAAGCACTTACATTATCATAATTTGTAATTACATAATCAATTAAAGATTTCGTATTGTTTGATACTCGAGTATATTCAGAAACTAACTGATCTATTCCATACGTATTAAAAATATTTTTAATTTTTTTAGTATAAAAACATTCATTATTTTTAAAATCAATATTAAAGTCCCCTATTAACATACACCTATTTCTAAATTGGTTTTCTATTACTTCTTCAAGATTATCTAGAAATATTGCATTACTAGCATTTGGTGAATGATATAACCCACCTAATAACCACTTTTTACTAGCTATTTTCACTTCAACAGATTGTATCCAGTAATTCATACCCAATGTAACAGACTGCTTCACTTTGAAATCTACATCCACCCTTACGTACACAACCACACCACCAGTATGCCGCGACTCACTATCACATCTCGCAATATTGTAGTTATTTATCCTCAGCTCTGCATCGGTGATATCAGGAGTAGTTCTTGCTTCACTCAATATGATAACTAATGGATTGTAAGTTGCAACGCTACTAATAAGCTGTACTTTATTTGCAATCAGACTTCCAATATTCAGGTACATTATGTCTTGATTAAATACTAGCCTATGATAAGTTTTTATTGCACTATTTAGTTGTATATTAGGATAAACTAGTAGTTTTTTCTTCCTCTATTTGATGGGTTGGGTATTTTATCTTTCTTGACTATTGTGGGTACCGAGTTTACGTATTTTATTGTGTGCAATGTGCAATGTCTCTTAATATTTTCTCCTTAATAATTGTCTAAAATTTGGAATTAACGTATAAATAACAATAGTAGTTACATTGTTTAAAACTAGTTGCCACAAAATTTTGGTTAAAACTATAAATATTAGAAAACTAAATTACGCCCACTCATTCAAATGGGTCTTTCACTTTCGCGTATTCTATGCTATCTTGACATAAAAGTTTTTAATTGCACATTGTATATTTCTAGCACTTCTAACACACGCGCTTGCGAATGATATAATTCGAAAAACCCAAAATGCAATAATATTAATATGGCACTTCTTCAAAGAAATATGCGGTTAAAAGTAAAAATGTTTATCACAGTTCTGGTTACTGTGACATTTGTTCTTACATCATACGAGAGTTTAAAAATAACATATTTGGCAGCAATACAAAAATTGTATTGAAAACATAGGGGTTACACCAAAATTCTTTATAGTATACTTATTGCATTAGTTACTAACCAAAAAAAAAATATATATCTATTAGTTAGTTTAGAAGATGGTTTAAATCGTTGGCAACGGAACTTCTACAGATTGGTGGAACTATTTATGTATTCTTTATTACTTTGTAATAATAAGGAAAGAGAAATAAGTCAAAAAAATACGAAAATTTTAAATATTAATGTCGCAAAAAAATATGTTGTTAATACTTACACACCTCTAGGTAATTCCTGAAGCGAGCTGGTATTTAAAAACGTTTTGGTCAAGCCATTCTCAACCTCCTTGCCTTTAAAGTCACCCCAGATGTCGAAATTGTGCAAAACCGGCACGCACTGCACCCAAGGCACACAAATCACAGTCTGCAGGATCAGCACCAAACATTTTTTCCGCTTGCTCCTCCACATGCTCGCTCCCAAGTGCATCTTCACAGGCGGAAATCACATCTCCGAAACGGCGCAACTCGTTGCAATTTGTTTATTTACTTTTACATAATTACCAGAACCACGTGGAAGGTCGCGCTCTTGCTCGAAAGCCTCGACAGGAATCAATGGCTTGGTCATCTCGAGCCTCCGCAAGTAATCTGGGACAAGAAGTTCACAGCTAGGTCAACGATTCTTCGAGTTACCTAGATGAGTACCGCCAAGGCTGAATTATTATTCATAACAGTCACAAGCGCGTGTCTGGGAGATAATTAACAATTAGGCTGAATTACGTCGGATGCGAAAATTATGGGGGTAATAGTAGTTGAAGGAGTCCACTTTTGAGGATGAACCGAATGAGGTAACTGTAAAAGCGTATTCTGAATACTAATGGACCTTCTAGTTTAGTTTCGCACCTTTCTTTTACCTGTATTCATTTGGTAACGTTTAACTGTCGAAACTAAAATCAGATAATATATATTTTGAATCCACTTTCATATTACAGGAAACGCGAAACTATAATTAACTGGACAACAATCAATGCGTACTTTGTACTCAGATACTCAGTACATGACTTTAATTTAATATCCAAGACAAACTAGTTTTCTTACTTATACTGTATTTACAATATTTTTGCCATCAAATAGTTCATGTAATATTATTTTTTATTAAGTAAATTGTTGGCAGTCTTTATGTGTCATTCAACGATGTTTAGGTTTCCCAGCCGCTTATGACTTTCCATGCATATCTATTGTGACACCTAAAAATAGTACCAACTATTAGCCACAAATATCATGCGGTGTGTGAGTAATGATGACTATACTTTATAGCTAGGTATATGAAATAACAATCCATTGAATTGGTGCGATGTAGATAAATCTGAATCACCACTCCTATCATCATCATTATCTGATAAACAATACTGACTGGCAGAATATTTTCAAGGGTACTGTAACATCTCCAATGCATACAACTGAATTTTATATACGCCGTTTTTCTTGTCAAATAACTAACATTTATTTTTGTAAATTTTACTCTTGAATCATTTCAAACCAAAAATATAAACAATTATGAAGAAATGAATCAAATTGTTTCGGACTAGTATAAACCCCCATATTAATATTTTCCCTCGCTGTATGGTGAGTAAGATATTTTTGCTAACCAAGATTGAGTGGCAAAACAGTTGTCGAAGAACAACGTTGAGCTCCGCCTTGTAATATCTCCCATCATTTTCTATAGTTCTTATTTATTCATACGTCTTTCATGTAGCGGAAATCTAAACTTTGTCTCTGGGAAGGGCGTCATTCAATTACTTTTGCATCGGGTAAACTCAAATGTCGAAGGTCCGTTACTACTCAAATGGATAAACACAGGAATAACATAGGTAAATATAAACGGCATATTGTGGTTAACTATTATACATAATAAATCTTAATTAGTATAAAATGTACACAAATATTGTAAAAACAAAGCTCTTTCTGGTAAATGATCCGCGTTTTGAAACTTCTGGGCAGTCGACAGCCCACAGTGCACGCCTGCTTTATCAGCTGTCGGTTATGGCCTCGGGTGGGAGTCCAGATAGGTCGACTGGTATCGGGTTTTTAAAGAAACGTTCAGCGAGTCCGGCCCTCTGACACAAAGATGAGCTATATCGGGTTCAGAAGGGTAGTTCACCGAGTCGGGCCCTCCGACACAAAGATGAACTAGGTCAGATTCAGGTGATGGCTCAACGAGACGGGGTCTCCAACACAAAGATGAAGTAGGTCAAGTGTAGATATCAGGAAGGGGGGGAGGGGCTGGAGAGTAGTCAGGATAGGAGAAGTCAGGTACTTAAGTCCTTAATGTCTTAAACTGGGTGAGCTTTTCGGTTATATACCCTCTAGTCTCTCGTTATCGGCCTATTTCTAGAGGGGACTGGAGAAGGAGCTGCTCTTAGTGTCGCTGCACAGGTACCCGCCTATCGCGGCTTGGAGTCAGCTTATCGTAAACCGCGCGGTCTAAAGATGCAAGCGATAATTGTAACATGAATAAGCACATTACAAATTTCTGGCATAATATTTATGCTTCAGATAAATTTGCTACAGGCGTTACCCGTCGATACTTCTTTTTTCAGATAAATTAAATTTAGTTTTAGTTATTGCCTACCTTATCTTTTCCATATATAATTATAATTCTATTTTTAATGCATGGTCATTGTATAAATATCTTCTTCTTGGTGCGACAGCTTGGACCGCTCCACAACTGTCTGCTATTCCTTTCTGTCATCAGCTTTCGTTCTTCGTCTTCGCACTTCTAAAGATCTAAAATCTTCCTCTACATCTTCAAGCCGCCTCTTTCTAGGCCTTCCTCTTTAACGTCTTCCATTTGCTTTCTTTCCGTATGTTGTTTTGGGTGCTCTTCCTTGTTGCATTCCGTACACATGGCCCAACCATGCCAATCGATGACTTTATATTCTTGTCACAATATCAGGTTTGTTATATAATTCCTTTATTTCCTGATTTCTTCGTATCCTCCAAATACCGCCATCATTTACTGGTCCGAACACTTTCCTCAAAAATTTTCTTTAAAAAATTAGTAGCTTATTCTTGTCTTCTTCCGTTAATACACAGGTATCTAATGCATATATTACTGTGGCTCTTATTATGGTCTTGTAGATTTTGAGTTTAGCTTTCCCAGAAAGATTACGTGACTTAACTTTTTGTAGCGAATAATAGCACCTGGTCCGTGTACATATCATTGCCTCTGTATCGGCTTTGGTGTTATTTCTTTCCGCCAAACTGTTTCCTAGATACTTAAAGCGTTCTACTTTTTTAATGTGATTATTCACAATTTGTATCGCTTCAGGTTGTCTCCCCCTTTCTCCCTTGTCTACAACATGTGCTTATTTTGTTAACATTAATTTTTAAACCTGCTTTTTCCACTTCCTTTTCTAATTCTGTAAACGCGGTTATAAGCGCCCCAGCTGTTCTTGCAAGAATTATAACATAAGCAGCGTAAGCCTAATATCGTATTGCTGTATAATACAGTGACCCCTCCGGTATTGTACGTAATAGCTGTAATGCATTGCTCTGATACTATTGAGAATTTTCTTGGTTTCAAATTCTTGTTAAGTGGTTAACACTAATTTTATTTTATTACGAGTGTATTGCAGTGTCATCATACTATTGTCAATTTAATTAGTTTATATGGGATACCCCAGCTATAATCGTGATTAGGCATTTGGTACATACAACGCTTTAATTTTATGTTGGTTCTCAAAATGGACAAAATTCAAGGATTTAGTATTTTGGCTACATCGTTGTGCTGATGCTGTGAATGTTTGGTGTGCTATGGTTTCTATGCAGATTGTTGGTGTTACTATACTAAATTGTTGGTGCTTGTTATACTACTTAGCAACATTATAAACCCTAGGGCCATAAAATCCATCCTGAGGCTGCAAGCTCCTGGTATTTAGAACGCCTATGGGCAATAACTCAACGTGCGACTGGAGTGGCCGCAAATATGCTGTATTTTTACTAGAACGTAAACATGCAGCCTGTAAACAGGTAATTAATGGCGGTTACAATTTTACATTAAACTGATCAAAATGGGATCATTCTGAGGGCGCAAGGCCCCTGCGAGACGATTTAACGACTTGGAGCTTACGCCGGCTAAAAGCTGGAACTTTCGCGGTCTTCGATGTTAAAATTAGGCCTAGTCAACATGATTTTCCATGCGCTTTGCGACTTCAAAATCGAGTTGTTAGCTATTAATGGCACACTTTCAAGCCTGTCAACATAATTGTTCATGCGTCCTGCGACTTGAAAGTGAATGTATCTACGGAAAAATCTTTAAGCCTGTCAACATGCGCTCTCTGCGACTTAAGGGTGCTAATTATAACATGGACACTTTCCAGTTTATCAACACTATTCACCATGCATTCTGCGATTTCAACGTGGGGATCAAATTCCAGGTTAGCAGGCTAGGTTTTGCGTCAGTTTGTGTCAAAATTGACGCAAAACCTAACCTGATAACCTTGAATTTGACATATTCCACCAACATATTATTCATACGTTATATAACGATGACCATTCAAAAACGTTCGATCATTTCTAAAGGCACTGTAGATAAAGTAACTTCATGCCATTTAATGTAAAAGGTAACAAATTTATTTTAAAAAGTATATTAATGAACCAGCGATATATTTACACAATACTGTCTGTTTAAATAACAAAGTTGCCCTATTTTGTTATTCCTATCTAGACATTATATATACATATATTTTCGTCATTTATATATTTTTTTCAATTTTAAAGCACGGTTGATTCTATAATTATCTATTATTATATAAAGCATTTTTACTATGTGTTCATAAAATACATAAATTCGTTATACATACATATGATGCCTCGTTTCAATTATAATACTACTGTACTGTTAAACTTGTCTTAGTGTATGGCTGCAAACCACTGGAAATCCGATTTATATATAGCGATTAGTGGCATTCAACATTAATCATTATAATAATGACTATTACTACATAAAATATGAGGATCGTCTTACTCGCAGATTTGTTACATCTCTAATATTCGTCTTTTATTTACTTGTTCTTGCCTGCTGTACCTTGGGAGCTCTAACATTTATCTGCTTAAACATATAGCAGCCAACTGAGAAGGTGTTATATTCCCGTTTTGACCTCATTCTGCCAGTTACATTAGTAGTACTGTTTTATGTCGCACTCGATGCCCAACCATAAATTTAGTTAATAAGGTTATAAATAATTTGCAGCCACCGCGGAATTATCTACTTTTCAAAGAGTGCTTTCAGAAACTTGTCGAAATCTCACAGTAGATTTTTAGAAAAACACGTTAGCATCAATTATTAAATTTAGTCTTAGTACAGTTTATAATTTAAATCAATTATATTACGTTTTCGGTTGTATCTAACAACAAAACATGTATCTATTTTAAATAATAAGTAATTAGTTTTGGTACATTATATTTCTGTTTTTACTAAAAATGAACTTATGTATTTTAAAGTCATCAGTATACAATAAACCAGCAGAATACCTGGAGAATTGGGAAGCGTGATAATTAAAATTGTAAATAGCAATGTCCCGAAATTCGATCTCTGTAGTACATTGGGTAATGTGTTCAATGTTTTTAAGTTGACAATATTGTACGTAACATATTGCTGCATTTTCTTCAGATATGACGACATTACTGATAGAAGTGACAAAAATAAACACCAATCCGCTAATTTATCGATATTCTGCGACAAATAAGAATTCGCGATATTATAAACATGTATAGCGCTTAGATGGATGATACGGATCTAATTAATTCTAATTACAAGGTCAGGAATAATAAATTGGGGGTAGCAAGTGTTTACTCACCTTCTCTCAGCTAGAACTTCAAACTCGTGGATAGCATATCGACAACAACGATTTTTTTCTGTCACTGTGCGTCTAAATTTTAGAGTTATCTTAAATTATAAATAGTTCTATTAATAACATTGCAAAAACCATCAGAGAAAACAAAATTATTAAAAAAATAGAATTTTACTAGGTACAAATGAGTTAATGCTATGATGGTTATGCCAACTCAAACGGCGTAATTATGAACATCTAAAAAATATTTTTTATTAAGCTTTTTCCTGTCATTTTTGCTCAGTCACTATTTAATTTAGATTTCCTATATAAAAACAACTGAACACAAATGTTTGCTTAATACAAAGTGATTCACAGAAGAAATTGTTTGTGGCCGTTCTATTTTTAAAACGGCAAGCTCCTACGCATTCATGAATCACTCTGCATATCTAGTCCTGAACCTGTAAAAGTTTATTATGATGCCTTTCTTATCGTGAACATTGAACATTTAAAAACGATTTCAACTAGAATGGCGTTTTTACGGGTTAATTATAGATAATAATTTTGTAGTAATATGGCAAATTGCCAAAGCTTTATAGTTTTCCATTTTAGAACGTTGTAAAACTAAATTGAGTTGATTTGCTGGTTTTGTATTTAGTAGTTTTGCTTCGCCGGCGATTTCTTATTGAGTTTCAGCTTGAGCGCCTTTAGGTATTGTTTGTTTGTTTGTTAATGTACAAGGTCTAAGCATACAGAGTACCAGGTACCTTAGACACCGACTGCTTTGGCCATATGGTCAAAGTCCTACTTAGAATGTTGCCGAGAATAAGGAATTCCAACCCTACCAAGGAATCTTTTACATGCTACACATTGTGGTAACATGGGCCCACGGCTATACATCACTTCCAAATGATGGCATTCTGTAGAGGCTCTCATCTGCATTTTTTATTTTTGAAAACCTCACTGGGACCGGGAATCGAACTCGCGACCCTTAGATCAGCAGTCAGGATGCTTACCACTGAGCTACCGACCCCGGCTTAGGTATTAGGGCTTGCAGTGTTTATTTTGATATAGTAGCTAAGTATATCCAAGTAAATATAAGGCAATTGTAAAAAGTAACAAAATTTATCAAAAAGAAATCTCGTTTAGTAGCAGTGGATACCAACGCAAGGTCAACGATGTGAGATGAATTGAAGAGAAATAGAAGAGGGAGAGAAATGGGGAATGCATGGAAACAGAAGAACTATATATAATGAATGAAGAAAGAGCTTCTTCATTTTCGATAACGTTAGAGGGAAAAGTAATATAGATTTAACTCTAACCGGCTACAACCTTGAAAACACTATAATAAATTGAAAAGGAGAAAGTCTGCTAAGAGCATACGTTCTTGACGGACAACATCAAGTTAAGAAAATAAGATATAGTAAGGATAAATCACCTTAGACGAAGATTTATAGTAAATCCAGGAAAATCGGGTAGGTATATTCGATAAATTTAATAATGAGAATAAAGAGAGAAAAACAGGAGAGATATCATATATAGATTTAAAATCAAAAGTAAAGGAAGTAGCACCTTACTTCAAATATGTTATGGAAAAATACATCTTAGCATTAAGAACACTTCAAAAGCAAAGACATATGAAAAGAAAAAGAATAGTGCCATCGTAGACAGAAGAATTGATGATAATACGGAAAAGAGTCAACGCAATCCGAAAGCGATTTCAAGGGATCAGTAATGATAAGGTACTTTTAAGGAAGAAAGGAGGAGACAGTATCTGAAGAAAAAATCAAACTATATATAAAAATCAAGCGAGAGAAGATTCAATCCTAAAAATAATATTGTAATAGCCAAGTAAAAATACTCAGACCCAGCAGCCACATTTCGCCCAATAAGATTGATAAATGTGGGTGTTAAGATACTGGTGATCAATAGAATAATGAATTATATGTATTCTAATGGTTTCACGAATATAAATCAGTTTAATTTTGTCAAAAATAAAGAAGCTACAGAAGCAATTATGGAATTGAAAGAAATTGTAGAGGAAAGCTTACAAAAAAAGAAGTGTTTTTTGTGTTAGTCTAGATGTAAAATGTGCATTTAATGCGACCTGGTGGCCAGCAATAGATGATCGAATGGCAGTTTTAGAAGTAAACCGAGTGAAAATTAACAAAATAGTAAATAGAACTAGCCCACAAGGATTATCTTGTGGTCTAATGTTTTGGAATCTTCAGTATAATTTATTATTAAATATTAATTCTACCTGCCACACCAATGAAATAGCATTTGCGGATGATCTAATCTTGTTAACTAGCCGTTCCATGGGTGGTTTGAAAATTACACGGTTCCACGTCCATTACAGGCCCAACTTATATGCTAATTATTTTATTACTAAATTATCAATATTTGTATTTTATTGTCATTTTAAGCTAAAAATCGTATATTGTAAAAATCTCCATATGAAAAAGTTGCAGAAAATAGATGACCTTGGAATTGACTATTTATTGGGAACACCTTAGAACTTTGCATATACTTAATTAAACTAATTTCATTTTTGTTAAAAGTAATGGAAAAAATAGAATTAAAATAATTACCACAGTAAACTATGAAGATATAGTAATTATAAAATCAGGGAAAAAAAATTAAAGTGTGTGCGTTATACAAAATATCAATTCCCAAAGTCAGCTTTTGAAATTGATTGGCAACATGTTCACACATGTTGTAAACAAATGCAGTTATTGCAGAATTTACAATGATAACGGATCTTAGATTCTTGTAATGTTTACAATGTCCTCGTCTGGCTGTTGAGGTTTGGCGTTATTTTTCGACGGTTACCCCTGAATTGAATTCTTGTATGTCAAAAACAATATTTTACAGAGAATTTCCCGAGCTCTGTAGTAGAAGACTAACCTAAATTGGAACATTTAAGGAATTAGTTGTTACAGTAACACGAATCCACGGTGGGACCCTCCAGGCGCAACTTCTAAATACATCTAAATAAAAAGAACAAAATTAAAAACAACCACATTAAAATACGTCCCTCCTAACAGCTGAAAGGTAGATAGAAACTTATGCAGATAAAGTGTTTTTTACGAAAATTACAACAAAATTACGTTTTTCTGGACCTCGAAGGGTTAAAAAATCTGTAAAAAGCTTTACCCAGAACTTCCCTAGCCCGAATTAGGTCAATTTGCAAATTAAAAAAAAGTGTATCCAGCTGGGGTTTGAACCCACCCCACCTACATAGCGATCGTAACCGCATCTCCGCAGCGGATGTAAGTGCATGAAAATTCCAACTGCGCCATCAACGCATATAGAAATAGGTGCGGCGCGCGCTTCTCTTGAACAGAGGGGTGTTATTGTTGAAACGTTTTTACTCTTTTGTGACATTATTCTGTATCGGTTGAGTCTTATTTTCGCTAAATGTGAACCTATGTGAAAGTTATTACTTCCCTCTATTTCATGTATGAAATTGTACAGGTTTCATGCGAGGTAGATATGTAATATGTATGCAAGATATCGTCTTCCTCCAATAAATAGTTTTTGAGCTATACTGCCAACAGACAGACAGACAGACAGACAGACCGACAGACAAACGGAATTAAGAAAACCTCTTTTTCGTCATCTAGGAACCTTGAAACGTGAAGATCTGAATAAATCTCGGAAGGTGATCTTTTCGTGATTACATTCAGACGAGGGAAGTAAAAAGGAAGAGGAATAATTGAATCGAAAATTACTGCGAATATAGAGATGAAAAAGCTAATGGTGTCGGCAAAGAATAACGAAATACATTTTAATGAAGGTAAATTACAAGTAATACTAGTGACAAAAAGGAGGTCTCTACGAAAAAAAGAGATAAACATTTTCTGAAACTATACGATGTTTTGCATTAAGTAAACACAATAAAATATCTGGGTATACAGATCGATAATCAATTCCGATTTGGTAAACATGTTAAGTATGTCACAGACAAATTTTGTGCGTTAACAAATAGCCTGGCGAGAATGGAAAATTAAAACGGCGCATTACACAAGAAGTACTAAGTACTATTTACAAAGATGATATTGTGCCTACTTTGTCCTTCAGAATACCGCTATGTAAAAAAGTATTCTGCAAAAGAAAATCAATCCGACAAGAATTAAAGAGCTACAAAGGTTAACGAACATAAAGATTTTGAAAGGCTATAATATTTTATGAAGCGTCATGCATACTTACGGATATCACCCTAATAATATTAACATCAGAACAAACTTTGAGTGTATATGAAAGGGTTAACAGTGGAGGACGGAGGAGACCCTGTCGAAGATACAGCAACAAAACGCGAGGTAATCAGTGAGTTGGAACAAATTAGTGAAAAACAGTGGCAATCTCAGTGGAAAACCAGCTAAAAAGGAATTTGGGCTTAGACCACGTAGTCTTTGTAGATGAACGCCCAACATTTTCTGGCTTAATGGATTCACGCGATGGTAATGATCTTTGGTGACTCGTGTTGTTTGAGTACCTCGAGAACAAGGATACGTAGGCAGATTTGGCCTTGTTGCTGTTTGTGCACCCATATTGACTAACGTTTCACAAGATATTGTAGAATTCATCATCAGAGTGAAGATTTGTAATAGGCAAGAATAGCTTAGCAGTACCAAACTATTTTAGTTAAATAGATAGGTGTGTAGTGTATATCAATTGAGTTATAAGTTGCAGTGTTAAGTTGAGATAAAAATATATGTATTGAGTTAAAAATTGCATGTAATATTGTAAATGGAGCATGCTTAAATAAATACGACTTTTTACAATTAAAAAGCCAAGGAGCTCCTAAGATTATGGTTTTATTTTAAATTTAATTTCAAATAAAAGTTTAGTATTAAAACGCGTGTTTTACTTTCTGCCGAAGTTAAGTTGAAGTTAAGAAATACTTTGGTTCACTTGTACGTGGTGCACGATTGAAATATATTCGCACAGCTCTTTATATGCAAAATTATACAAATTATCTGGTTTCCAATTTATTACAACTAATTACAAACGTGTACCTTCATCTAACTGTTAGTACAGTAACACGATTACCATTCGAAGTGGCACGAGACTTAACCTTCACAATTTATACATTCATAATTAAATTTGGCTTCTAATTCACCTGAAAAACAGGAAATTCCAAACGATTTGCCTTAGTAATTATTTATTGCTCAAGCGAAACCACTTACTACAAGAGAAAACCCAGAAGTACTATTCTGAATTCAATTTATTTACAACCGAGTTATCAATAATAACATTAAATGCATTCGTTCTTAATAAACATTCTCTTATAAAACATTGCACCAAGCCAATATTGATGAACCAGTCGCTATTATAACTTCGATAGCATCAAGTGCTTAAACGCAATAACCAGCTAAAATCAGCAACAGTTTCTCTGCTGTGGTACACCAAACTGAAACCGCAGTCACTTCGAATATTTCCAAGGGAGAATGTTGATTTGATATCGAAAATTTGTCACTGGCTTTGCAAAAACAGGCGAGTTTATAAAAAGTGCACCGTTGCAGCCTCCGGCTGCTTGAGTTGTTCCTCTCGGCTCTGATGATATGATAGGTTAACCACCTTGACGGTAAAGCAATTTGGGCGCTTCCGAAGTTTTGGTGAAATAGGATTTCAAATTAAGGTACCGGTTCTTTGGAATGCCAGCCACAGTTAAACTCTCATTCGGTGTGGGAACTTACACAAGCAGAACAGCGTTATGGCTTCGTGAGTAAGTGATTAATCTGTAAAACATAATGGGTTCATCAAACACAACAGCTGCAGAAGTAAAGTAGGCTAGCGTTTTGGTTTCGTTTGACCTTCATTATTCACTAATAGCTGCATTTATGCAACTGTCATTATAATAACCGCGCGATTACGTTGGCTTGAAGAAAAGATTCGTGTCACGTAACCAATTCTTCATTTTTAGGATTACAAAGGGTAATTACTACAATCACCGGGACACAATTATAAGTAAACGTAGAAACATCTAGTTTGGACAAATTTTGCTACAAATACTACAAAAAGTTTTGAAATCTTGATGAAAAATTTATTAATATAAGGTGTTAAAAAAGTGTGAGAGAGATTAACTCCCCTAAATAAAAAAATCTACAATAGAAAACAGAATTAAAGTAAGGAGGAGAAAGAACGTTAGAGGTTACTATTAGTTTGTGAGAACATTTTGGAGAGACGAAAGCAACACTTGATGGCAATGCTTAACTACCAAATACAAAAGAATCAGAGCACAGAGACTGGTGGAGAAGAGCAAGAAGTTGCTATTAAAGAATAACTGCAGGTCGAAAAGAAGAAGAGGCGAAGGAAGTAGGTAATTGAAATATTAAAAAACAAGAAAAGGCTCGGGTAAAAGTAAAATTGGGTAAAAAATGATAAAACATAGAGGATACTATCTGCAGAATAAGATATACAATTTAATAAAGGAAATATAGGCAACAGAGCTACTTCCTAAAACATGGAGGAGGGCAATGCTGATATCTATTTGCAAAAAAAAGGATATAATAGAACGCACAAGTTACCGAAGTATTTTCTAGATACAACATATGAGGTGTTGTTGTCTATAATAAAACGTAATGGAAGCATGTAAAAAATGTACTGGGGGAACAACAAGGCAGCTTCCGGGTGAAGCAGATCAGTCACCGACCAAATATTTATGCTTAAACAGATACAATCTATCTATTATAAACATCAAACAAAAATTCATACACTGTGCATAGATTATCATTAACCAGTCTTAGTGTGGAGGAGAAAGATGTAATGCAATATATGAAACTACCGAAAAAGTTAATATGGATGTAGAAACTAACATTGCAGAACAAATAGAATGTAGTGAAGATTAATCACAAAAATCCTCAAATTACAGAACAACTGTAGAAGTTAGATTCACTGTCAACAACATTATTTAATATCGCCCTAAAGAAGAACATAGCGGACAGTGATATAAATACAAGAAGCACAATTTTACACAGGAGTGGAAAACATAACTGAAAATTGAGAATAAGAAGACTAAATACGAGTACGTGGAAATAAGCAAATCGAAAAAAGAACTGAAGTAAGCAGCAAATACAAAAACAAATAATATAACAATAAGGCTGGACTTCGACGATGAAAAAAATTAAAATAAAAAGAATGAACGAATACCTCTTTCTATCGGTCTTAATCTTAATCAGGTGCATTTAAGTATTAACTATGAAAGGCAACAACTGCGCGGGTGCTATAAGCAACATAATAAAAGTAGAATATGTGTCAGAGGCAGCTAAATTAATAATTTACATGACTGTGCTAAATCTAATGGTGACCTACGTAAGTGAAACTTGGAGGATACACAAAATAAAACACCAAAAGTTAGAAAATTGAAAGCCAAACTTTTTGAGGCGACCGATAGATAAGGTTGACAAATACAGAAATCTACCAGCTGTAAGATTAAATAACTAGGACACGTGTACTGAGACCAACAAATAGTGGTATAGCAAAAACCGTTGGGAAAAGTGAAATGGAAATCAGCAGGAAACAAGGACGCCCTAAAAAACGACGGATGAAAACGGTAGAAAAGAATTGGAAGACACCAACATAAAATAATAATTGGAGACCAAGTAATGGCCAGATAAAAGAGGAAGGAAAACACCAAGCTAAGGACCTAATGGTCTAATGAATTTCTGCTTACATATACAGGCTGTTATGGAAGTCCACGTAATAAACCACACAGAGATCCCATAAAACTGAACAACTTTTTTATTCGCCATTTTTTCGAAATCACCCCTAAAACTGGGATACAATTCAAAACAGCCTATGAAATAATATTTTAATTTAATGGCACCAAACACACAAAAACATGTCTTTTAAATGCAAACAAAAGCTGGACAGGTACTTTTGTAACTTTTAGTTGACATCTGGTCACTAACGTACCTTATCAATTGAGGTAGGTAAGTTATTGGCTGCATGCTTTTTTGTGCAAGAAGTTTGTGTAAGAACTTTGCACTTTTAGTATATTTGCGTCGTTCACCTTTAATATATATTTGCTTTCCCAGCGGCTCTTCAAATTTAGAGAAGATAATTGTTTGAAAAAATATAAGATTGAAAGAAAAACGATAAATAGAAAAATTGTTCAGTTTAGTGAACTCTACCACTGGTTAAAATTATTACGTAGACTTCCATAACACCCTGTATATATTGCCGGGAATATCCCTCCTATACTTTATTAATACTATAATTTAGTTAAAACTGTGAATTGTCTAATCATAAACAACAATGTTGTGTTTATTTCGCAGGTTGATAGGGGTTTACAAGAAAAGATAATAGGACTGGATTTTATGTTTTAAAATGGGTCATTAACAATTGTTGACAACAAACACTTCACAATTTCGCGAGATAATTGAATGACATTTTCGGCGACATTCACAGCGCTTGTTTCAAACCGATCGTTTCTAGTTAAAGTGCACCGCTACCTCATCCAAACGTTCTTGGAGAGAATCCAGGGGAGCAACCGGATAGAGCGAACGTGTATAGTGGATTGCCGACCGCCAAGTAGCATCGATCCTGACCGTTTACTAAAGAAAATGTTCTGTTATAATTCTATGTACACTTCTGTGCAATAAAATTAAGCACACACGGTTTTGTTGTATTTATTAATAGCGGTTTTTTTTTCGGAAGGTCTTAGTTTTGGTCTTCTAATAAGGGTGTTATTTTCAAGTTATGGTGTTTTATCATATATTGAAACTGCTACCAGGTGTTTAAAATAGACCAGAATTATACAAACTAGAATATTGTGAAAAATAGTCATAAGACATGTGCTTAATTTTATTGCACAGAAGTGTACATTTTATTACTAATTAAGATTTATTTTGGACTTACTTAAGAATATTATACGATTTACTTCTAAGCTGTTTATTCTTGTATTTATAAATTTGAGTGGTAACGAACCCATGGGCATTTGAAAATACTCGAGGCGAAAGTAAAGTAAATTAATTATTAACACGTTTCTGGAACAATGCATGGGAGAATTACACATTCATTATGAATCATCCTGTATCACGATGCCATTATTGAAGATCGATTTTGCACGGTTCTATCATGTTCTTTATCTCTCTAGAATGATCAGATTCTAAGTACTAAGTGGTTGATTTAGTAGCTATCATCTTGCAATTTGAAACAAATAATAAATAACATTTCATGATCATTAAATTTAAGGGTAGTTAGAGGACATCAAGCAGAGCAATTTTGCATAAAGACTGTATATAAAATTAATTATTATCTCACAAAAAATTTGCCTAATTGCTTAAACTGCTTGACGGTCACTGGAATGAATTTGTATGAACATAACCTTAAGCACATAGAATTTGGGTAAAATTCAGGGCAAAAAAAACAGTTTTTTTTTAGTATTTCAATCACATTTGGAAAGCGTGTTACTGTGTAAAATCGCTTTTCCGCTAATATTGATATTTCCCACATCGCGTTATCTAGTCGCCTGAAGAATTTTAGTTTTGAACATGACTTTAGTGTTGTGTGTGACTGGATTCTTTCAATTTCATGCTGTTATACAGTCCAGATCGCTGCGGTTCGTCACTCCGTTACCGTTAAGTGAATATGAGTGTCAAAATAGACATAAAATAGAACTTCCTTTGGTCTTCTTACGTTGTAATTGGCATTAACCAAATCTATGATATTAATCGAACTGTTACATAAAATAACCCAACTTCATGACACTTGTGTTCATGCCTTTGTTGATTGCATTATTTAAAAACAAAATTTTTGAATCTAGATTTTATTGGAAATAGTAATTTAAGTTGCATAACTTTGTCCGCAGCATTAAAAAATATAACATGTGAGCAAAACAAAGTTAAACCAAGCTTGGCTTTGAACATTGAAACAAATGTCGATTATTAATTCACATTATGTGCCCATGTAGTCTCGTGGCAATTTAAAGGTAGAGCATTCGAGTCAAAATTTGGTATCAAGCTGTTAATGTACTCTCATTGAATTTATATAATAAATGTTTTGTTGTTAGCCTGTATTTTCAAAAATGTTGCCGAGGCTCTACTATATTTTTAAGTCCGCTGAGGTCAGTACACACCCATTTAATTTAATGACATACTTATAAATCACCCTGTATGACTGCTCACTGACTTGAGCCCTTCAAGCACCCCATTGACCGTTCTTCCCTTTCACTCATTACCTGGTGGTGCTATGAGGTAGATATGGGTAAAATAAAACACATCGAAATACTCAGTACTGAGTACCCAGAGATAAATATAAGTAGTACAACGCCGTGTTTGCCTAGAGCGAATTGGAAATCATTTTTCCTATTAACTGAAGATTAAGCCGCAGACTCCTTGGTCAGTACCCCGAAGTCGTAGCCATAGACCGTTGAACTACAATGTTTTTTGTACAATAATATCAAACCAATGTATAAACTTGTATTTAAAAAGCCAACCACACCTAATACGCTCTAAGAGAACTATTAATGATTATAAAACGCATTATACTCGTAATTAAATGCTAATTCATACTCTGAATGGTTGATCTGAGATTTATGGGGGCAACAGGCAAAAGTGTTGTACCTCTCCAATTTTTTTCTAATATGTTGAGATTTTTAATTTGTTTCCTTTTTAATTCCCTCGTCTAAAAGACAAAGAAAATATTGTAATCGTCAAAAAATTGTCTTTCGATATTTCTTCAGATCTCCACGTTTCAGGGTATCTAAACAAACAACATGTTTTCGCAATTCGGTCTGTGTGTTGGCGGTATAGCTCAAAACTATTCGTTGGAGGAAGACGATATTTTGTATGCGGATTAGATATCTACCTGGCTCGAAACCGATTATGCTTTCGGTCAAATATATACAGGGTGAGCACCTTAAAAAGATTAAATGTTGACTATTTTTGCTTTAACTCAAGAACTATTAGTTAGATGAAAGTAATCTTTTTTACATAGCTCAGGTTTTTACGCATTACAAAATTAGGTATATTGTGGACCCCACAGGTACAGGGTGAACGCCCTACCATCGGACCTGTCGTTACTACGTAAGCGAATATAATGCATACGGTCTCCTGAGCCAGAGATTAAAGCGTGTAGCTAGCCATTGGATTCCACTAGTTCGAATTTCACTTCATGCAGAGTTTTTTTATTTGCAAATTGATGTAATTTTCATCATTAAATATTTCCTTTCACTGTTGGTAGTATTAACAACGTTAAGATATTTGTACCTATTTTGGAACCGCATTTGCGAGAGAAGTGCCGTGTACACCCTTTACAGACTATTTAAATACTACTATTTTCTTCTTAAAGATATGACAAATGCATTTATGGTATAACAGTAAAATTATTGGCCGAAAAGATACTTGAGGAAAGAAAGAATACATGCCGAACCCTGTATATACGAGTAATGTATACTGGTTCTATTAATAAGGGAGCCCTTCGTAATCATGCCTTTATAATAAAACACAACACTACACGCGTGTTAAACCGGCAAAAGTACCAAAGCTTCATTCAACGGTTTACTATTTTCAGGTTTTTGTAAACAAACTTCTCATTATTTTTAATATGGATATTATCACAGAAAACAATTACTTATTATGCCTATTGGTTGTGTTTTTAAGACTACGAACACAAGTACATTTCATTTAATAATAGGGAAGGTTTATTACTGCCTTGCTGAATGACCCAAAATGCTACGTTTAACCACACCCTTACAAATCGATTTTCCGATGTCGCCGCACGATGCAAGTTCGGGTAGCATTCGTGGCAGGAAGATCTATGCGGATCTTACACTAACACCCAAAACTTTAAATGCGGTATGCTCTGCGGGCTACAGCTAGTAACTAACAATGCCTAAATGGGCAAAAATAAAAACAAATTAGCTGTCAGTTATTTTCTAGACTTCCAATAAAAATTTCTCAAATGTGGAACTAAAAAACTATTTCCACTGTCGATCTATACACTAGGGTATTTTTCGAAAACGGGTTCGTATTGCAAGAATAAGAATGCAATAAAAATAAGTATTTTGAATGGTATATTCTAAATTTTAAAATAAAAAAAATGGACATAGGACACAACGTCGACCACCTGAATTTAGCTAATTTGCCGAGTTCTCAGGATACCTACCATAATTTTGAAAATTTTAGCCACTATGAAGGTTAAATGGGCTTTAATTAATCGAAACCTGCATAATTAAAATCTGTGTGACAAAATCAGTGCGGAAAATTTAAAAAAAAAGATACAACTAACCTAATTCAAACGGTCGGTGTTGTGTCGACGGTCGGCATTGCGTCCATAAAAATAATAGAACTAAAGTTAAAATAAAGTATTCTGTATAACAGGAAACGTCACTTGCTGCAGCGCCCGCTAGTGAATTATTTCAAAGAAATTATCTAACACACTCAATTAACAAAGCCCTCTGAATAAATAACAAAAACATAAATTTAGCCGCACCCCCTTTAAAGAGCTGTATCTTCTTAGGGAAATAACTTTGTGTAGGTAGGCCTATATGAGGCTAAATATTATTTTTGGTCCAGTTCACAAACGTCCTGTATATCACAAACTATATGGCTTATATGTACTTTTCATAAACACCCTCGTATACGTACTTTTAAGTTGGTATAATACGATTCATTTTCATTTGTCACTTATCCAGCACAGATTGCTACAGTTCCTCTAAAAATATATTAAGTTTCCATCGCAAAATTCGGACAACGCCTCTTGACATATGGAATAGACTGTAATAGTGATTTAAATATTTTGATTTCTAGACACAACCAGGTACAAATTACATCAGGAATAGAAAAAGCCGTCTGCGAATCTAAACAAACGTAGGTGGACGTTTTTTGTAACGGAAAACAAGGGAGGGAGACGCTCGCTGCCCGACAGCGATGAGGAGTCGAAGGAGCTCGTGCTATTCTCTCTTGTACCAGGCTGCCATGAGCTAACGAAGGTACAAGTGTTACAAACGCAGGAAGTGCGCAATGGTTTCATAATTCTATAATCAATACTGTGTTAGATTTGTCCATTTTTCCTCCAATCTAATATGACTAATGAGATAAACCATAAAAAACTGGGAATTTGTTTAAATGAAAATGTTGGGATGCATAATAATTAACTCAGAACGTATCTCTCATTCGAAACATTTTAGGTTTTAATAACTTAAACAAATGAAGGCATCTAAACAGACTCAACATCTTTTTTGATAATACACAATATCACATTTCCCAAATTTAAAAATAACATTTCTAAGATGGCCTCCTCTTAACATACTTATTGTAGAAGATCAAATTTTGCATCACATTTAGACGTATCCTTAATTGTAATGATTTCTTCACGTATGAGTTGCTTTAAATGTACAATATATATTTATATAAACTCTGCTTTTTAGCGGTCTCATAAAATGCGACAGGTGTAGTTAAATTGGTACCTCGGTATATATAGAAGGTCACTATATCGGGAAGTGAAGCGAAAAATAAACGTCACGAAACAGATTTTTCACTATTTATTAATACCTATGTCGTTTAGTTCAGGTGCAGGGAACATCTGTACTATGTGGACATATCGATTTGAATTGATGCTTACAGCCAAAATATGGCACAATTATCGAACACTCAACACTCTGTACGATATAATATTTCCATGTCAACGCACGAAGATTTGGTCTAAGTATATTTTGTTTCTGCTTCAATACGATTTTTATTTACCTATTTCAATATGGCGTGGTGTGAGGAACAGGTTAAGAAATGCTTCGGGCTTTTACAATTGAAGAGTAGATTAATAAAAAAATGGGGGCCCTGTCGTTACTCACAACATATAAAACAAACCTAGCTAGGACAATATCAACACATATCTTGTAAACTTCGCTGCACACATCAATCTAAATGTAGTAATGCGAATAAATACAAATACAAACAGTAACAGTCAGAAGAATATTTAATATTCAAAACAAATAAGTCAAGGTTGACGTCACCCAACTTACACACACACATGTAATTGTATATCGGGCCAAACAGACAGCACAAACATATTAAAAACCTTGATTCCTAGTAGTATTTCCAAATTCGCTAGTTATAGCTTAAATTATAACTTCAGGCTAACACCTGTGCAATCACAATTGACATAAACGCACAACGCCAAAGGCGCTATCTGAGATATGGTATACACTCTATTTCAGCAATTGCGAAATATTTAAGTACTCGCTCTTTAACGGTAAAAAAATTGAGCCAAAAGACTGATTTGCCACGCTCAGATTGAGTTGCTAAGATCTTAGTAGGAACTGACATAAGTTTTGCGGCATAATGCTTCTGTCGTTTAAAACCAGATGCTGATAAGAACATGTACTTACAATTAATTAATTATGAAGTTCAGCGTTCGGCAGGGGAGTTCTGTTCGTTGCATTTTTCCATGAAGACTTAAGGCCAGCTGACTGCATGATTCTCAGAATCCCAAGGTCGCCACTCAAAAAAGCTAACATCAAAAGGCAGCAGCACATAACTGGGTTTCCTGGATACGTACAGAACGAAATCGGGAAACTGGTTAGCTCAAGGAAGAGCCAAAACGTTAGCTCAGGGTTGCTAAATTAAAGCTTTCGTGAGAGCCCCTAATATCCCATACTAGCCGAAGTTTAGCCCGTAACTGCTGAATTTTAGCCCGTAGTTGCTGGCCGAACGGTGTTCTCGACCTAATTATTGCGGAAGACGCATCGCAGCGATTTCGATGATCGAAAGGCGCAAAGCAATCCAGCCAATTCTAAAAGCGCTCGCTTACTTGAAAACAAGAGCGCCTCTCGGAAAACAATACTATTCCAGCTATTGCACTGTTTTAATGGCCTACTCCGATCGAAAATGTCAAACAAATTCAGACGCAAAAACGGTGCAGGTGTTTATCTCTTAGCACGATCGCTTGCCGCGATAATCTTGAATTGTTTTGCCACCTTGTGGTCCAAAAGTAGGTGTTAACGCGCTTTTGAAATAAAATTGAAAAGGGGCGTTACACCATATTGCATACATACAACCAAGAATTGGCGAAAAGTAACGGAGATATTCACTACCACTAAAATTACAAATTCCCACACACACAGTGCAGAGATGCACAAATCTCATAGTTGGAACGGATGTTTTTTTTTGTAAATTTCTTTCGGGTGCCCCCTCGATTTTTAAACAAAAAACTAATTTTTTGAGTCTCACCACTGCAACGAGACTAAATAATCCTAAAACTTCATAGCTGAACATGGAAGTGTTTACGCGACTGCACCCGATCCCACGGCATTTATCCCTGGGAGCAACTTTTCGTGCGAACAATTTTCCGCGAAGGCATTTTTCTGCTCGTGCCAGCACTTTCCTCAGTAAATATTTATTGTAAGAGCATTTCCAATGTGCACAATTTTACATGTGAGCCTCCTTCTATATAAGTATTTACTCATCTGTACATTTTCCCGTGTGAGCATTTGCTGTGTGAGCATTTATCCGTGTGAGTACCATTGTGCGTGAGGATCTTTCTGTGTGAGCATTTTTATGTATGAACATTTTTCGGTGTGTGAGCCATGCAATTTTTCATGTGGGCATTTTTCTGTACGAACATTTGTGTAGACAACACGTAGGTGAGCATTTACAGTGTGGATAATTGTTCGTATGACAATCTATCTGTGTGAGTATTTATCCGTGTCAGCAGTTTTCAATGTAAGCAATTTTCCGTATTAGCATTTCTGTGTGAGCATTTATCCGTGTGGCCACATTTCTGCGAATGCATGATTCTGTGTAAGCAGTTTTACGTCTGAGGATCTTTCTGTGTGAAGAATCATTCATGTGAACTATTTTGCGTCTGAACAATTTGCTGTATGAGCATTTACAGTGTGAACAATAATTTTCCTCCATACGCATTTTTCTGTTTGACCAGTTATTCGCATGAGGACTTATCAGTATAGACAATTTTCAATGTCTTTGCATTGTGAATAATTTGAGCACTTTTCTGTCTGAGCATCTATTCGTGTAAGCACTTTTCTGTGTGAGAATTTTCTGTGTAAAGATTTACCTGCATGGCAATTTACAGTGTCCACAATTTTCGATGCAACTACGTTCGTATGGGAGAATTTTTCTGGGTGACCATTTATCCGCATGAGAATTTGTCAGTATGACTAATTTTCAATTTACTTTGCGGGCCTCTTTCTACGCAAGATTTATGAGCATGAGCGTTTGCATTATAAAGGATTTTATATGAGCATTTTCCTGTCTGAGTAGTTATCCGTGTGAGTATTTGTCTGTGTGGGCATTTATCCATGTGAGCAAATTTCTGTGTAAATATTAATCCGTATAAGCTTTTTCCGTGTGAACATTTTTCGGTATGAACACTTTTCTATGTGTTCATTTATCCGCATGAGAAGTCATCAATATGACTATAATTTTCATTGTGAGCAATTTACTTTGCCGGCATCTTTCTACCCAAGATTTATGATCATGAACCTTTACATTGTGATGAATTTTTTAGATGAGCATTTTTCTGCCTGGCCATTTATCCGTTTGAGTATTTGTATGTGTGAGCATTTATCCACGTGAGCAAATTTCTGTGTAAGTATTAATCCGTATAAGCTTTTTCCGTGTGAACATTTTTCTGTGTGAACATTTTTCTGTGTAAACACTTTTCTATGTGACCATTTATCCACATAAGAAGTTATTAATACGACTATAATTTTCATTGTGAGCAATTTACTTTGCGGGCATCTTTCTACCCAAGATTTATGATCATGAGCCTTTGCATTGTGGTAAATTTTTCGTATGATTTTTTTTCTCTCCGAGCATTTATTCGTATGAGTATTTGTCTGTGTGGGCATTTATCCATGTGAGCAAATTTCTGTGTAAGCATTCATCCGTATATGCTTTTTATCTGAGAAAGATCGTCCATGGAAACCATTTTCAGTATGAACAGTTTTGAGTGTGGAAATTAATCTATGTGATAATGCGTTCGTGCGGGCATTTTTATGCATGAGTATTTTTCGGTATGACCGTTTACTCATATGAGCATTTTTCCGTGTGACCATTTATCTGCATGAGAATTTATCAGTGAGAGCAAGATTTATGTGCATGAGCGTTCGTATTGTGAAGAATTTTTCGTATGAGCATTTTTCTGCCTTATCCGTTTGAGTAAGTTTCTGTGTAAGTATTCATCCGTATAGGATTTTCTGTGTGAAGAATCATCCGTGTAAACCATTTTCAGTGTAAACAGTTTTGAGTACTCCTACGTGATAATTCGTGAAGTCATTTTTATGCATAAGTATTTATCCGTATGAGCATTTACCTATATGAGCAATTTTCCTTATAGTCATTTTTCTGTGTAAAAATTTATCCATGTGAACATTTTCATGTGCACGATTTTCCACCCGAACGTTTTTCTATGTGAACATTTTTCTGTGTGACCATTTATCCGCATGAGAATTCATCAGTATGAACAATTTTCAGAGTGAACAATTTACTTTAAGGGCACTTTTCTACGAAAGATTTATGAACATGGCCGTTTGCATTTTGAAAAATTTTTCGTATGGGCGTATTTCTCTCTGAACATTTATCCGTATCAGTATTTGTCTGTGTGAGCATGTATCCATGTGAGCAAGTTTCTGTGTAAATATTCATCCGTATAAGTTTTTTCCGTTTGAATATTTTTTGTGTGAAAAATCGTCAGATTCCATCATTTTCAGTGTGAACAATTTTGAGTGTTGGCATTTTTCTATGTGATAATTTGTTCTTGCGGGCATTTGTATGTATGAGTATTTATCCGTATAAGTATTTACCCATGAGCAATTTTCTGTGTGTGCAATTTTCTATGTAAAGATTTATACATGTGAACATTTTCACTTCCATAATGGAATTTTTTTTATAGAGAATACTTTTGTGTGAACATTTTTATGCATGAGTATTTTTCGGTATGACCGTTTACTCATATGAGCATTTTTCCGTGTGACCATTTATCTGCATGAGAATTTATCAGGGAGAGCAAGATTTATGTGCATGAGCGTTCGTATTGTGAAGAATTTTTCATATGAGCATTTTTGTGTGTGACCATTTATCCACATGAGAAGTTATCAATATGACTATAATTTTCATTGTGAGCAATTTACTTTACGGGCATCTTTCTACCCAAGATTTATGATCATGAGCCTTTGCATTGTGATAAATTTTGCGTATGATTTTTGTTCTCTCCGAGCATTTATACGTATGAGTATTTTTCTGTGTGGGCATTTATCCATGTGAGCAAATTTCTGTGTAACCATTCATCCGTATATGCTTTCTATCTGAGAAAGATCGTCCATGTAAACCATTTTCAGTATTAACAGTTTTGAGTGTAGAAATTCTTCTATGTGATAATGCGTTCGTGCGAGCATTTTTATGCATGAGTATTTTTGGGTATGACCGTTTACTCATATGAGCATTTTTCCGTGTGGCCATTTATATGCATGAGAATTTATCAGTGAGAGCAAGATTTATGTGCATGAGCGTTCGTATTGTGAAGAATTTTTCGTATGAGCATTTTTCTGCCTTATCCGTTTGAGTAAGTTTCTGTGTAAGTATTCATCCGTATAGGATTTTTCTGTATGTAGAATCATCCGTGTAAACCCTTTTCAGTGTGAACAGTTTTGAGTACTCCTACGTGATAATTTGCTTTTCCGTTTGAATATTTTTTGTGTGAAGAATCGTCAGTGTCGATCATTTTCAGTGTGAACAATTTTGAGTGTTGGCATTTTTCTACGTGATAATTCGTTCTTGCGGGCATTTCTATGTATGAGTTTTATCCCCATAAGTATTTTACCCATGAGCAATTTTCTGTGTGTGCAATTTTCTATGTAAAGATTTATACATGTGAACATTTTCACGTGCATAATTTTCCATGCGACCGCTTTTCTATCTAAGCATTGTTCTGCTTTTGTGCTTAAAAAAAATCTGTATGTGCATTTATCCGTATGAACATTTTTCGGCGTTAAGCCATGCGAGCATTTATGACATGTCATGGAATCTATTAACCAACTGCTTAACGAAGCTATTTTTTAGTCTCAGCAGGATGGTGCACCACCTCATTGCAATATTTCTGTTTTGCCGTACTTTCTATACAATTTTCGAAATAAAGTTGAAGTTGAGGAAAGCGTATCGAGTGGCAAGCGCGATCGCCGGGTCTGAATCCTGATTTCTTTTTGTGCGGGTATCTTAAAGGTATCGTGTATCATTTATCTCATAATTTGGATTTAGAGCAGTGCAGTAATTTTTATGTAGAATTGCACATTCAATCACTGGTAAACAATTTAAACATCTACAATCATTTTTTTTTTGTTATTCAATCATTCTATAACATAAAATCGTTGCTCTGTTTCTTTGTTTGTATGTTTGTATCTTTGTTCGCTATCTCCTCCGAAGATACTGGACCGATTAAGTTGTATGATGGCTTAAAAGTTTGATAATTTTTAGACTTAGATCCTAGGCCGGTTTTATGTATAAAAAAAGTACGAAAATGTTTTAATTTAATTAAATCCTTTAAGCAACGGAGCGGAGCTTCTGTCGCCGTGGGCTACGGTGTGACAGCTGCTGTGGCCGTGTGATGTTAGCTTGGGTGATCGCCTATGTTCATATATCGTTATAGCGGCGCATTATTCAAACAGGCCAGGTTGGTCCAGGGGGAGAATGCTCGCCTGCCACGCGGGGGAACCGGGTTCGATTCCCGACTGATGCATCTTTTTTTTAATTTATAGTAATGAATCTCTCTTAAATTACCGAACCGAAGCGTAGTTCGGGTGACTCACTAGTTTAATATATTTGCATAGCTATGAAGAGCATAAAAAGTAGTATTCAATTACTTAATAAAAATATAGATCCCTTACTATAAATATAGCCAGAGGAAAATTACGATCATTAAATTATGGAAAATACTATTAAATAGTATTATAGTTTATCTAATGTTATGCTACAACATCACCCTTACTTTTTATTCACCCTGTATCATTAATTGTGCGGAATATCTTTATATCCCTGAAAATGTATTATCCAATTTTGATTCAGTGAGATAGAATACTGATTAGTGATTACTGTATACAGTAAAATTACTAGATGTAGCAATAACGAAGCAATAAAGTAGGAGCCATTGGGGCACTTTTTATATCCTTTTAACAAGAAATCCTGTTGATCATTACTTATTCAACCATGTATATTTTCCCTAATACAAGATGTTAAATTTCTACGTTACGAATTAAAGAATGATGATGAATGATGGATTGGATGGATGGATGTGGATGGGGTGGCGGCGGCATGCCATCCCGCACAAAGTGTCTCATTTGAGTTCCCGCATACCAGGCGGCCATGACGTATAAGGACCAACTCGCCAAAAAAGAATTCTGTAAGCAAAGCCCACGGCACCCTACGTACACATCGGAGTCCTGTTGGTGCCCTAATCGCTTCTCGTTTTGATCTAACATCTATCCGGCGCTGATGAAGCACCGGCAGGTGCATAACGTACACCAATTCGCGCGGGAGAAAAGAGGGCCTCATTTACCCAAACAAAGTGTCTCATTTACTGCTCCGTGAAAACAGGACTACAGAAGTGGCAAAGAGCAGTGCGGTAACATTAACTTACGTGCTGCAGAAGCTTGACTACTAAACCGAAACCACATTTTGAAAAGTAGTAGAGCGTGCGGATATTTGAAAGAAATGAAAATATAATAAAACTGTAAGTTGTAGTTTTTAATTAATATTTTTGTAGCTTATATTTAAAGTTAGGTTTCGCGTTTTAGTTTAAAATTATTTTTGTTGTGGACTGTATTCTTCGAGTTGTGTCAATTCTGTATTCCAACATATGGTCCTGGAAACCTTAAAACTTTATAGCCATCTCGTTCAACCCCCCAAAAAAGCCCTAAAATTAATTAGGCTTCATCCGTATATCTTGCATATGCTACTATACAGTGACCAGCATAAATGGACGCAAGTAATAAAAAAAATCCATTTATCAGAAAATTATATTCTTTGTAAAAGTTCCTGCATCTTCTCAAACTTAAAATTCACTTGTTAACATTTAAATATCTCATTTCCTATACAGTGGAGGTTCGAAAATATGAAAATGGCTCAAGAATAAAGTACCCAGCCTTATTTTTCAAAATATACAAAAATGTTATTTTTAAAAGTTACTTCGAATTGGACAAATGTGTCGAGTATGATACACTAGGATACCTAGATGTAACCTGGGTACTGATTGCCAGGTTACACATATATTGATAAATAAACATTGTTTTTGATATTTGAAACTCAACCCTTGTGTTTTATTTCCCTTAATATAATATTCAGATATTAATGCAGTTAGTTAAGCTAATCTAACCACTAACACTGCATAATGGTAACCCCGACGTGATCTGAACACGCAACCTTCTGATCTACAGCCACCTACTCCGAAAAATAATTTTCACCGGTTTTCCCCATTTTTCTTACCACTGGATGTATTACAGAAAATGTGATACATCAAAGCTATCTTACTCTCGGATACGATAAAAATATACTGTCGAACTTCATTTTGGCTCAGCGAGCAACCAGAATATTACGCTATTCGAAGTTAGTACTAAAAATTTCATTTTTTATGTTCAAAGAAAAAAAGACAGGTATCTTCAGAAAATGAAATAACAAACGATATGAAGATCAATAACAAATCAGAACAATAATAATTTTTAATGAAATGTTATAACAAATATTTAGAAATTAAAAACGTCAAACATACTAAACAACGATAAAGAAGGAAAATCCTACAATTTAATTCTATGTGACCCTTCCTTCTAAATATTTGCTGTAACATTCCAATTATTAACTAAAAAGTATTGTTTTAAATTGTTGTTGGTGTTCAGTTACGTGGGACACCAACACATTTTGTTTTTTAGCACTAATTTTAAATAACGTCAGTACATCCTTATCGTATTTGATAATAAGTAAACTTTGAAGTATTTAATTTTTGGGAGTATACAGGATGGTACGAAATCTAGGAAAAACCGGTACATATTGTTTCGGGATAGGTGACTGCGACTTCACATTTGACAATACCTTGTAATTCTACGCAACTCGTCCAAATCATATTTTGTATATTTTCAAAAATAGGGGTACTTTATGCTAGATCCCTTTTCGAAAGCCTCACAAACAATAACACACAAACTTTGAGACCTGCAGAATAAAATGGTATACTTTTTAGTTTATAAAATGCTCGTTTATTGTATAAAACTTCTAATTAAAGTGGAGCACAAATCTAACACTGTCAATTCAATTAATTTTTCATTCCTTTTCCCTGTTATGAAAACAAATTAGAATCTATGTTGCTTAGTTACAATGCTAATGGAAATAAGTTTTGATGAATTTTTGTACATAATAGATTACATAGTTTTAAATCTTAAAATTTCTTACAAACTAAATATTGCCTTTTCCTTATATGTATTAGAATGGTCTCTTTGCGCCACACACACACAAACACGTTTTATTATTTGCTCTGCTTTTTCACTCACGTTAAATGCACTGACTATTTATAGAGTTCATTGCTTCTCAATTTCTTTTCCATGTCTTTCTGTCTGCTTTTCAAGATTGCTTTTCCATGTCCTTCTGCCTGCTTTCGTCAGATTGCTCTATTGCAATGTACTGTTATTTTATTCTGGCTTCTTTACCTTTTTAGATTCCTCACAAATTTTTCTGACTAGCTTTATTGAAATCTACGCTTATTTTACATGCACATAGCAAACCTTTTTGTGACTATTAATTTCTTTCGGTTCGGCTATTTATTATGTACAAACCTATAATTTAATTTATTTGAAAGTCAACTTCGGCCCCTGTGAAAAACAAGCTTGCATTTTGTGTTCCTTACTTAATTAATTTATTATTACTGGCATCTCTTTACCAATGCATTTATTGTTTGAATTTTAAACTTATCATTGCAGTCACATAAAACACCTCAACTCTGTGCTTATTGAATTGTTCATAAGGTTGCGCTGCTAGCAGAGTCAAGTCGTGGGCCTAATAGCATTACAATATTAAGTTTCATACGTAGTACGTAACTCCGCCTGCGGTATTCAATAGGTGAACGAAGAAGCTAGTTGAATATCGTAGCCGATCTCAAGCCCGGGTAAAGGGGGAGGGTTATCGGAACGGGTTAGCAGCCTATCCGCTGTAAAACTAATTAATTCTCTTAGAACCACGATGGACGACGCGCAACGAATTAATGAATGATTTAGAATGAATGACGACAAAATTCTTTGGAAATAAATAAAATAGCAACAATTATGGAACTACAAAATAGAACCGTATGTTGAAGGCAGCGGATTAGGAACAAAAGATTAAAGAAACAATGTATATTAAGCCTCGGACCATGGATTAGCATGGAGTCCAAAAGGTCAAGAAATTATGACGAAAACCTTAGAAAATAAAATCGATATCTGCGCCATTTCTAAGATGAAGAAAAAAGGAAAAGAAACTCAAGTATTAGACAACCATATACTAATTTTACAGCGGAGGACCAAAAGATCAGAGAGCAAAGGCTTGAGTTGGACTGCTCCTACATAAAATATTTCAACAAGGCAAGATCTAAAGACAACAGTATCTACGCTCCAGATATGACCAAATCAAGAGAAGAAAGAAGACTGTTTTGTAAACAATTACAAAATACAATGGAAATCATTCCTCCCAAATGGCATGTAATACTAATGGCGATTTTAACTGCCGAATAGGTAACGAACCATTGAATGGGGTTAAACAGCGTTTTCACGAAGAAACATGCAATGATAATGGAGACCTAATAACGGATTTCTGCGACCAAAATAATCTAAGAATCATTAACACGTTCTTCAAAAATGATTTTAAATACAAATACACATTCATGAACGCTCAATGTCAAAAAATCATGACAAACTACATGATAACAAACAAACACTTTATTTCGAACGAAATTTTAGGACAGTGAACTCAGCAAACATAGGCAGCGACCATGTACTTCTGCTGGGTAAAATCAGAATGAAGTACCAAGTTCGGCATAAACCTAATAGTTAACAGATGGAAAAATTGAATATGGAATCGCTGGGAAATGATAGCACTACAGACCTTTATCGAAGAAGAATACAAAATAAAATTGACGAATCTCCATTAAGCGATGAAGATGACATTGGAACGGCGTGAGTCAAATTGAAAAGCAGCAGAGAAATCGGTAAGTAAGCGAAAAGTTATATTAGGATCATATATAAAAATAAAGAAAGGTTTTGGATTAAGTAAGTATATAAAAATAAAATTTCCTGGTGTACGGACATCTCTACATTCAAGAACGAAACGTAACCGATCACAAAATGAGACAATTTAAGGAAAGGTACTGAGAAAGTTTTACCAAAGACATGTAAGGATTACAAACAAGGTTTGGAGAATGCTAAGAAATCGAAAAGCAGAAATCAATGAAACCGTGAAAGTAAACCTGATAGATACTCAACAGTGGAAAGACTACTTACAAAACCTGTAAAGCCATTGCTACCAGACTTTTGGAGTCAGACAATGGAGCAGAAATAAATATAACCATAGATAACGTGAAACCAGCCGTTGGGAAATTGAAAAACAGAAAATCTCAAAGTGAAGACGGGATTACAAGTGAGTTGTTGAAATATGGTTGAGATACTTTGACAACGAAACTGGTAAAGCTATTTAATAAAATACTAGATAGTGGACGAATACCTCAAGAATGGAAATCTAGTATAACGAATATAATTGAAAATTTATTGACTAAAATAATTCTTGTAAAACTCCTATACCATATCTCCAGCTGAGTAAAGAACAGCAGCAGCGCTTCCGTTCAAACAGGTTAACCACGGATGCGATATTTCTTATACGTCAGGTACCTGAGAAAGCAATCAAATTCAACAGGCCAGCCTTTGTATGTTATGTGGTCCTAGTAAAGGCATTCGATAGAGTGCATCTACATAATGTAATATCACTTTTAACAAGAAGAGGGCTTCCACCACAGCCAATACGCATCATAGAAGACGTGAGAACAAGAACACCATAACGAAAATTCAGGTAAGATACCAATTTACGGACGAACTGAAGTGTGCAGGAGGGAGTATGGCAAGGCGACTCGCTAAGTCCGGTAATGGCTATAACAAATATGTAATAGTGCGTCAATTTTACTTAGAAGACGAAATCTCTTTAGTTTTTTCTGTAGTTTCTGTATTTGGGTTTGATCATTAATAGACTACTATTATTTACTTCTCTATTTCCTAATAACTTCACTGGTTTCTTCTAACACTGATAAAATAGTACTCAATCCCCTATGCAGGGGAGAAAAGGCAAAGACCAAATGGTAGATAAAAGGTAAGTATCTTACAAAAGAGTTCAGCGAAAAGAATATGTGCAAATCATTTACAAAGCATGATAGACCGTTGCTTGTATGCGATTCCACCTCCAAGATCGGAAAGAAGGATTTTTAGGTAAGCCAACAGAAAAATATACATTTTACGGCACCACCTCCGTGGCGCAGTAGGTAGAGGGCCAGGCTTGCAACAAATACGAAGCCGTGGATAAGCGAAATATTTTCAATACTAAGAAAAGTGACTATTCGACAATTAACACCTTTCTTCTAAAGACTGGTCTATGAGTCAAGTATGTGTATGTTTTGAGTAAACATACACACACACACGTGTTTTGAAGGTAGCACCATATGATACAGCATAGCAACAGCATTAATCGAGTTCACTGTGAGTACAAAACAGAGGAAATTAACTAGATCGCCCAATATCAAAAAAACACGTTTGAAGATATAAAGGGGCAAACGCAGGTAATGATCACACTCTAGTTATAACGGAAGTAAACTTAAAAATAAAGAAGGAAAATGGAATGGAAACATAAAAGAGAGAGAATGAATACGTGCAAGAAATAACTAATTGTCTAAGAAACACAAAAACGAAGCTTAGAGGAGGAATAGCAACAAGTCGAAAGTAGTTAACAGGAATGAACAAATTATAAGGCATAGAAGAAATATAAGAACAAAGGATTAATTTGATGAACGATGCAAACACAATATAAAAAATGAATATGACTAAAATGATTTAGGACTGGAGAAGAACGGTGTGAAGGAAGATATTAAAAAATGAGGAAGAAATGTACCAAGATAATCAAACCGAAGGAAGGATGAAATAATAGACGAAATAACAAGTAGCTTTAAAGATAACCTCGAACTGTTTATAAATATCAAAAATCGAAGGAGTGAAAAAGTGCCATAAAAAATATAAAACAGTTGAGAAACCATTTCAGAGGACTACTATCAAAAGAACATGACGATGAAATTGAGAGATATGTGATAGATGAAGAAAAGGAAAATAGAAATGAAGAAGCAGATTATAATGAAAATCATTGAATACTTAACATAGCACAAAGAAGCAAAAATATGTGATATCAGCGGAGAATTGATGAAGACTCATTTTGTCTAGTCAAGATACTTGGAAAGTTCTTCCAGTTTTGTTCAAATGAAGTGGTCCATTTTGCCCCACCAAATATCAGAGCACCAGACATCTAGAGCAGATTTCAGATTCAGTCTAAAATTCTAGCAATGTGATTGGAAGTTCATTGAAACGAACTGGGTAACAGAGCAGCAGAAGCTTAGGCCTGGTAAAGTAAATCCCACTTTCGCGGAAGACAAAAATAGGTAAGATTTATTCCGTGTGAAGTGTTGATAATTTCGTGAATATGAACGGAAAGCATGAGTTTAGGCGTTGCAGCTCTTTCATTTTAACCATGTGGTATAAGTTACTTCAACCATCAGTAGAAGATCAGAAGGTTGCAAACTCATTAAACATTACTTTCACTTACTTATACACACTTTGCCAATCGCATAAATGGAGCTTTGTGAAAACAATTGCTGTTTTACACTATAATGCACTTGATGTACTGTACCGTCAAGTAGCTGTCACATTATTATAGTATTTGTGTTACTTTTACTGTTACATTCGTTTTAATTTATATTGCTTTCGCTACTCATTTACGGTTGATATCGGATATCGCACATCGCCATAGTTACAGAAACAACTGTTCTAATACATGGAAATTTAAAAAAATTACGCATTTTTATTAGTTTCTAACCTCATTAATGGTATCAATATACATATGTATATAAAATCAACTTGTGTCTGTCGCAAAAAAGGTGGCCGACTTATTCTTGCACTTCCAGATCCCCTACAAACCTGAAATTCGGATTAAACATTTCTTGGAACCTAAGTTTGATGCGAAAAATCTCAAATCCGGAAAACTCAATATGGCGGATCCAATATGGTGGCCTTAAAAAGCCAGCTTTTCACTTTTCGACCCCTTCCAAAAGACATAAGAACTTCAAATTTTTATAGGAGTTAATCCATGGCATAGGGACAACCCTTTCATTCAAAAATTACCAACATAGTACATTTTTTTTCGTGGAAGTAATTTATGGGTTTTAGGGCCGGTTGCAGAAAGCAATGTTAAGTCTGGTGTTAGCTAACGCGACGTCAAAGTGAACAAAAACGAATCAAATCTCAAATGCTTATGGTAACTAATACATTAGTAAACAAAATTTGATGCGATTTTGTTCACCTTGACGCGATGTTAGCTAACACCAGACTTAACATTGCTTTCTGCAACCGGCTCTTAGTGTCTCAATGGTGCCCCTCAGGTCCAAATTAACCTTTAAAATCAAACCCGAAAAAAGTATGTGTTTCAGAGCTGTTTAAGATCATTTTAAAAAATATTTAAATCAAAGATCATATATACTTATTATTTCACAAATGATTTAAATGAAAGATCGTTTTAAATATAAAAAAGATGTAAATAGTAAATCTTTTTTAGATTTAAATCTATTTTACAATTTAAATCATTTTAGGAAAGATTTAAATTTTTAAACAATTTAATTTTTTTTAAAGATTTAATTCTTTTCAAAAGGATTAAATCCTTTTAAAGATTTCAATCAAAAGGTAGCTACTGGTAGGTATTTAAATCAGCAATCACACTTTTATTTATGTGTTCGAAAACATAAAAATATGACGTCAATAAATATATGTTTTAAAAATCTTATAGTATGAAATAGACAAAAAAAGCATTAAAATCCAAACTAAGAAGTTAATTAAAATTTGTTCCGCCCACAAATACTTTTTAATAAAATCACGGTTGAAATTAAAAAATGGGAAATGGGTTTACACTAGTGTTTTATTATTGAATTTAGTTTTTCTTAAAAGTATTATTAGTCACAATATTGTGATACATAATAAATAGAAGTTTTTCATATAATATTATAAAATTATAATGTATTAATTATATATTATTTACGTATTAAAAACAACCTTTTTATCAGTATTTCAGGACATATTTATATTATGGGTTTTATACCGATATCTTGTATAATAAGAATAAAACAAAATGGGATTATACTTATAGCGACATAACATAATATTTATTATAAGAAATAAAAAATTAGAAGATTCACAGAATAATAAAAATAAAATCTCCGAAACCGAAGATCAACAAACAACGAAACAACAAACGAAAAAAGCAAAAATCTAGGTTATGT
This sequence comes from Agriotes lineatus, assembly GCA_940337035.1. NCBI lineage: Eukaryota > Metazoa > Arthropoda > Insecta > Coleoptera > Elateridae > Agriotes > Agriotes lineatus. Next base: position 36,913 of record CALNHX010005934.1, on the reverse strand, counting down.
TGACTTTGACGACAAGTCGGCTTATTTTTTTGAGGATCTTACGACATAGGGCCACTAACATATTTGAACAGTGGGCTGGTGGGCTAATGCTACATGCTACATAGGCTGTAGTGGCCAAATGTGATAATATTGACAGATTTATGTTTGGTTAGCAGATTGTAAGCAAAATAACATTGCGCCAATCCGGTCAATAGATTGCCGATACAGTTAATCTGCCATCAATAAAATCATTGGGCCAACAAAAAACCGACAGAATTCTGACTGTTAATTCTTATAGGGGCGCTACCTTGTAAAACCATCATATGTGGGACATCCTGTACCCTGTACACATGGTCAGACTGATCGGAAAAAAAACAAATAGCTGAGGGCACAGGGTAGTAAAAGTTTTTCGTTTTTTGGGATTTTCATTTAAAAAAATTTAAAATATATAAAATTTCCTATAAAGTATAAAGGCATACAATTTTCGAAAAATGGCAGCGATAATTTAAGTAATTAAACAAAAAATAAAAAAATGCATGAAAAATTGGTACTTACTTTTAGTTTCTCACCTTGTATAATAAAAATATTAAAATATTTTTAACAAATAACTAAAATCAACGTGTCAGTAAAATTCTACCAGTTTACCACTTACCTCTTTGCCTCTTAGTCCTCTGCCGTTATGTCTCTTTTTCAGAAACTCCAATTAAATTTTTACACAACTGTTCAACTCACAATTTAACACAAGCTTAAAACTATAAAATTTTACACGCTTTTTACTATAACTAAACAACTTCTTGATACTTGCGATGCGTTAAATACAAAACAAATACAATGTAGGGTTGCAGCAGTTACAGGTAAATTCACGAATCGACAGGAATAGACAGGCTATGTAAAAATATTTAAATCTTTTTATATAGGTATTTAAATCATTTTAGACAAAGTTTAATCGTTTTAAAAAAGATTTAAATATTTTTAGAGATTTAAATCATTTTGAAAATAGGTATTTAAATCTTAATTTTTAAGTAAAAATCAAAGATACTTCTCAAAAAGATTTAAATCATAAATCAAAAATCATTTTCTGAAAAAAGATTTAAAATCAAAGTCTTTAAATAAAAAAAGTATATCAATAAAAAAAATATATAAATTTCACTGATTTGTGACAGCTCTGATGTGTTTGTTAGATAAACGACATTTATGGTAAAGCTATCTGGCGCAATTTAGAAATACACAGTACGCCTTGCGAAGAAAGACTTATACAGGGTGTTATGGAAATGAGTGCAAATATTTTAACCAGTGATAGAGCTCACCAAAATGAACAACTTTTCTATTTATAGTTTTTCATTTAATCGCATATTTTTAATCATTTATCTCTCCTAAATTTGACGAGCCGCTTGGTAAGCAAATCTAAGTTAAAGGTGAACGACATATATTAAAACTACAAAGTTCTTGCACAAATAATACGCGGTCAATAACTTACCTACCTAAATTGATAAAGTACGTTGGTGCCCAGATATAAACTACAGGTTTTATCAGTACCTTTTGTTGCTTTGCATATCAAAGAAATGTTTTTTGTGTTTTGTGCCATTAAATTAAAATATTATTCCATAGGCCGGTATGCATTTTTAGAATAGAATTGTTTTGAATTTTAACTCAGTTTTGAGAGCGTTCTCGAAAAAATTATAAATTGATAAATTATTCAGTTTAGCGAGTTTTATTACTGGTTCAAATACTTGCACTCATTTCCATAGCACCCTGTATGCTGGCAGTCAAATAAATTCCCTGATAAATATATGAGACTGGGACGGAGCTATGATGAAATCAACACGCGAGATGCATGTGGCGGAGTGGGGACGCGATTCAGGCTGTCTGAATTTTTAGACTTTTCTTGTATTTAATTCAATATTCCGTCTAAAATTTGAGTAAAAATTTATTATCACAACTTCTTCGATTTACGCTTTACGTTTATAGGAAATGCGGTGTAAAGAAAGAAATCATTAATTTTCAAGGGTAATACCACAAAAGGTGAAAATTGTTTGATAATTTTTTTCGTTCACATTCAAATTATTGCGTTTACATTTCTCTAAACCAAAACTGCGTTAAAAATTCCGCGAGACCGCAGGTCGAGTGGAATTTGATCAGTTTTTGTTGGGAGAAATTTGGAATAATTTACATGTTGACGAAATAAATTCTCTTAAAAATTTTTGCCTTGAGTGGTATTTGGAAAGGTTATTCAACAATATGAGTAATGACTTTTACCGTGTTCGACAGCATACATTTTTAACGTTTTCCACTATTAATTCAATACTGGAGCTTCCAACACGATTATTATGAGTTTCTAGAACGACGCTGATTTGCAAACTTTTACTTTGACGTTTTGGCGAAATGTCAGTCAAAGGCTACTCACTAAATTGAAATCATTGAAACCAATCGGGCTCGCATGAAAACACTGTGACATTAGGTGTTTTCAATGAGAGTCAATTTTGATTGGCCGTTTCTGACAAATTGAACAATTACCAGACACCTACGTGTAAAAGTTGTAAGCAAACATTAGTACTCGGCCACTCGACACATGCTCTATCGCAGACCTGGGCATTTGAGACTGCTTGATCCTAAAACCGGGCAGCTCCCTTTGAATGTTAAAATAGTTACTACTGGCCACCACTGCAGTCTATAAACTGTCGAGAAGCTGAGTAGCCGTGTCAATCTAGCATCAATGCGACCATGAAAGCATACAGCGCTGATCTTACAGTTCATATTTATAAAAAAAACTCGTGCTTTGTTAAAGCTTTAAAATGAGAAAACTTATGAAAAATAAGTACACAAAATCTGTAAAGGGCTTTACTCGGAACTTCCTTCGCGAGTGGACGTTCTGACATTAATTAATTTTAAAAAACGAATAAAACTATGGGTAGAAATTTCTTCACGTTTCTAATAATACTGAAACAATAGAAGGAAACACTTGGTACTGCAAATTACTTCAATTTTCAAATAAAAAAATATTACCGATTATGGGATTCGATCAGCACCTGCGAACGATCCTGCACATTCGATTTCATTTCATTTCATTGTTCGGCCACCGGGACACCCTTCGAATTATTGCGCTGAAGCTGCATTTAACATAACGCACTTCGTTGTTCCTTTGGTCTTGTACAACATTTATCTTGTATTTGCTGGGTCCTATTTTTGTAAAGAATAAAGCCTACACTGTCGTTTTCTCAGTTAAAGCAAAAATAAACAAGACCTTATTTTCTAAAGGTGCTCACCCTGTATATATTTGTCTAAAATTTTCTCGGTTTCATGCCAGGTATATACAGTGGAAATAAAGCAACGGATAATTTTATTTTATGAAAAAAATCTCGAATGATATGTCATCGATTTTTTTTAAATAACAACCTATACTTTTTATTATTGATTTGAGTAGTACTTTTTATCCCGTTTCGAACGGTATAAAATTTTCAACATGTTCCATTTGAAAAAAAAATAGAGAAAAATTATCTTAAAATTTAAATATTAAAAACCAATGAAATCAGCCAAATAAATATAGTTACCGGTGGATAAAAAAAAGATTAGATACATGTCAAAATTAAACAATTTGTAAATGTCCTTTGCTTTTTCTAAATTAGAATTTACCTATAACCAACTATTTTATTAATAAAAATGGTTTTTAATGTTTAAACTTTAAGACCATTTTTCTCGATTTGTTTCAGATGTAACATATTGAAAATGTTATATCATTGAAAACAACATAAGAATTACTACCAAAATCAATAATAAAAAATACAGGTTGTCATTTAAAAAAAATCGATGACGTCATCACTTTTAAAACAAATGACGTAGCAACATAAAGGTGGTTGTAGTCCTATAATTAAAATCGCTATACCCCCTTCAAGATTTATTCATGTAAATTAATATTAACAAAGTTAACAAATTTATCCATGACTTTTTTCCACACTGTATATAATGCGTATGCAAAATATCGTCTTCCTCCAACAATAGTCATTTTCGTTACAAGACCGAAATGTAGTGTTTTGCAGGTCGAGCCAAGTAAATTCAAGGGCTAGCCTGCGGCTCGCCCTGGAAGCTTGGGGAGACCTGCAAAACACTTTCCGGTCGTGTATCGTACAATATTTTTTTACGACATCCGAGTCCATACTTTTAAACTAGCGAATTCACTTTCGCAAACTCAAAAAAATTATGACATTAGTATCTATTATTTGACGTATTCAAAAAATAACACACACTTGATTCCATAGTAACGAAGGCATCAGGGACCGGCAAAAGCTTTTATTCGCAACCATATATGTAATTTTAACATTCCTGACCTAATTTGAGTGGGGGAAGTAGTACATTTCAGCCCGCTACTTCCCGCACTCACTTCCCGCTCAAGTGCGGGAAGTGAGTGCGGAAGTACATTCCCGACCGCTGAGTAGGTAGGGATACTGGGAATCTTGTTGATCCATTCATGCGCGTCGCAACCTGTCGTATCATAATATAATAATTTTTCCAATTATTGTTTAGAATAAAGTGGTTGCGAATAAAATAGTATACAAATCTCTACAGGAAGTTTCCTTAGTCTCGAGATAATAGCTGATTTCGACGCTTCGCGTCTCAATCAGCTAACTAATATCTCGACAGTAATGAAACACTTCCCATCTCGGGCTGTAATATACTATTACCGGTCCCTGATGCCCGTTTTCCGATCTTGACTGGCAAAACGTTACTTTCTGGCGAAAAAATTCTCCAGAAACCGCATATTTTCCCAATCAGTATTTTCTGGCGCGTAGGGCTAAAGGCAAATAAACCACATGAGGAATAAAAAATTCAGTGTCGAGGGTTACATTACAACATTTTAACCAACTTTGGTAAGTTATGTTAACATCGGTTTACGTTTACCTATCGCCCCGCCGCGCCGCGCCGCACTATGGTATAGAAGCTCAGTTTTTGTCCAACAATATTTGTTTTCATAAAAACTAACCAACTGCTTTTAAAAAACCCTAATTTATGGAGACAATAGGTATTATATCTTATTTTAACAGTTAACATAAGGGTAGACTCCCCCCCCCCCAAGTGTTTTCACACACAATTGTGCAAGTGGACACACCAACCTAAAAATTCAAACATTTTATGTACAACAAAACACTGGCGGATTTGAAGGGGGTACTGGGGGTAACTATCTCTCCCCAGAATCCAAAAAATTATAAAAACGTTCATGAAAACAAAAATTACTACGCAAACAATCCCAAAATTAACCCATGGATGTCTCCCCCCTCCCATCAAATTTGAGGTCTGACCTGCTCCTGCAACGAAATAATTTTTTTTTACAATATACAGGGTGCCCAATGTACGCAGCTTTAAGCAGGTGAGTATGCAACACAAATTAAAGTACGTTTTTTTTCTATAATAACTGTCAAAGTGTTATAATGGTGGTAGATATGTGATTAAAATGCTAGGAAATTTTTATACTTCGTGTTGGTAGTACTTTTTTCAAAATTATGATTATGTGTCAATTTTGAATGTCAAAGTTTCTTGATTTGAACTCTTGACAAATTTCTTTTTTTTTAACATGGAATCATCATCATCATAAAATCGGATAAAAAAAGAAAACCAAGAAATATTTTAAATGCAAAAATGAAGCAAGCGATATTAAATTATGACATATCTGTCAAAATGACAATCATTTTTTTAGTGAAAGAAAAAACTAGAAATCTATGTACCAACATTATTAAAACTAGGGACCCTGCAGGAATGCAACTTATCCCCTAAAATGTTGACCTTGAAAATTATTATAGAAAAAAAATGTACTTTACGTCTAAGGTCTACACATTACCCTTTTGCTGTGACGTAACAATTTTCTCCCTTTATTTAACTATAAGGAACTGTACGAAACAAAAAATCTGCAGTTTTTGGTCAGTCCGCTTTAAACATGTGACATTTGTCCAAAATGACAGTAAAATAAAGCGCAACAACAAGCAAACGAGCAAGCCCAACATCTTATTTTAAGCGTTAGGAACTTCTTCGAATAGGAGAAACGTCGGATTGCATAAGTCAAGAATGTCTTGGTTTGAATAATGTGCTATTTAAAGCATCCCTTATATTAAAGGTTAGGTGTATGTCAAATTCTTTCTAAAGTCTACTACCTTTGATTGATCTTTTTGAATTTCAATGCAATATAAGACATACGTTTTAAACGCTATGTTTTGTTATTTCTGACGTCACAGAAAAAGGGTAATGTGTAGACTTTAGACTGTAGATGTAATGTGTCTTGCTGCTTAAAGCTGCGTACATTTAAGTTGAGCGCCCTGTATATTTTACTCAAATATAAAACCCACTCTAGAAGAACCAAGGCTTACAATTTTATTGATCTTAGTTTATTTACTAAACTATTTACTAAACTTCTGAGTCTAGCTCCAGGGTATCTAATTTTTCGATATCTAATAAGTCCTTAAAATCATGAAAATTCAATTCCTCCATATTTTCAGATTTCTCCAAGTTTTAAATTACAGTTTTTTGTTTTTAATTTTGATTTTCTGGAATGTACGCTGATGCTTGATATTAAAGGATCGGACATCATCTAAATTATTTATTCTGCTGGTTTTCCGTGCGTGGTGTAATCGATTTTGTTTATAGATTTTGCTTGGAGATTCAGCCGCATCTTCTCCTAGATATTATACTGGTAGGGTAGCATACAGCTACTGTTGCGAGATTAATAAGAACACTTAAATACAAATACTTGCATTTATTTTTCTGCCGTTTACAGAACACTTAAGTTTAATACCGTTGCTTCTTAACTTTACTTATTAACATCTTCTTATTAACTAACTAAATTCTAAGTCCAGTTTGACCAAGAAAACTCGGTAGGCGTTTACAAATTTCCAAATAAGCCTATCAGAGCAGGTCTAAATTTTGGACTTTTGGCACGTACATACGGACGTGACAGTTCATAATAGTCCTATGAATTTTGACAAATTTGAAGCTTTTACACACTAAAATTTGTCAACCTCGACCCATCGCAAATTATAGCTAATAAAGTTTTACAATTCTATTAAAAGAATTTGCTTCCCCCGGCACTTAATTTTTATGATCGAGTTGCAACAGTTGCACTCCTGACCACGTACTAACCTTCGGCCAATATTTCGGCTTACGAAGTAAACCCTGCATAAATTTACTCTAATCTATTCGTGAGATAGAAATATCTCCAGCTTCCCAGAGAAAGGCACGTTTCTAAACATCGGCTAAACATTCGCTTGTTGTAATTTTAATATGACATTTTGCCTACGAATTCTACCTTAAAATATTTGTGATACCAATGGCTTATAGCTAACTAAAGTACACTCTATTCCTAAAACCGCAAATAGTTCATTTCACTAAAGAACGTAAATCGTAACACCGTAGCTAAAGATCATGGTTGCTGTTATGCATTTCTGAGATGTACTCGTAAATATATTAACTAGCACATCTTCCTGTAGTTCAATAATTCTATTAATGGTATGTTCTAATAGGTCTTTTAAAGGAACCGATGCTGTGGTTTTTGATAACCTTAATATTTGTTGGTCTGCAGTGTTCTTTAGTAGATACACTTTTTTCATAGGCCGGAAAAATATTAGAGTTGTGCTCTACCAATTCTTATATTTAAATATTGTTGATTGGTTAAGTTATTATCTAATAAGAAGGCCAAGGCTTCTTGGGGACTGTATGTGACCGGATCTTTTAAAGATGATATTAAATTTCGAATTTTTGATGGTTTTGAAGGACTTTTAGTGGTATCGCTTTAACACTGCTGAGAGATCTCGTTTTCCACTATGTTTAACAGCAATAGCATCAGCTTTGATTAGTAAATTTGGATCATGTTGGTTTTGCTTTGATAACTCTAATGCATCTCTTCGATGTGACCGTAGCTATTTATCATTAAAGAGTAAACTCGTACGGCCCCTTAAAGTTTGTTCATTTATTTTTATGTCGTTTATCAAGGATTTATTTGAAATTTTTTGTAAAATAGTGTAATCTACCAGTCACGAAGCAAACTTTTTAAACCATTTTTTGTCCCTTCCAACTTTTTTCCACCTTGTTGATATATGTATGCTTACATTACGAATTTTTTGTTTAAACGTCTTATTATAATATTCTTCAGTATCTAGGTTTGTTAACATTACCATATTATTGCATTCTTGAATGTTTATTGTACATAAAATCGCAGCCCAGCTAGGGCACTCCTCCTAATCGTACCAAAGCGCAATGGACATTCGTGATACCACAGCAAAAATATTCGACATAACTTTGACTACTCATGGTATTATAAGTGACAATTTCGACGTTCTTCACTGCCGATTTAAAAAAAAAGTTTATTTGGTAAATTCACCTTTAAGAATGTTAATCACAAATTATAAAATCAAGAATTACTCGTTAACGGTTGAGTTTAGGATATATGTCTATCCCGACTTTCTGGTACGTTTTGGGACACCCTGTACCGAATTTAAATTTGAAAAATATACGTAAATTAAATACACGTGCTATAAAAACCATTAATTCGATCAACAATTAAAATCAGGCAGAGATAATCAACATTTTTAACTGGTTCTGACTAGTTACGGTGCTTGGGAAGTTCGTCCAGTTTTGTCGAAACCGAGTGGTCCATTTTACCCCAGCCAATATCAGAGCACCAGAAATCTAGAGTAGATATTGAACTTCAGTCTACAATTCTAGCCATTAGCGGATTTATAACTACTAATATTTGAACAGGTTCTAACGTAAGCCCAGTTCTATCCAAATCAAGTGTTTCACTTTGCCCCACTGTGGAACAGGGAAGCAGAAGCATGTGCATATGAACATATGAATCCCACATAGGTGCAAGATAAATCATAAGATAGTTCAAGTGATCTGGACGAGGTGTTGCAAATTTCCTGAATATAAACGGAAAGTATGAGTTTTTGCAGTTAGGACGGCTTCATTTGAACCAAGTGGTCCATGCTACCCCAACCATTAGCAGAAGATCAGAAGTTTGCAATAGAGCGATTCCAACGCGTTACTTTTAATTAAATATACCAGTTGCATATTATAAAAGGAGCTGCCAGGAAACGTTTAAAATTCGATAGGTCAATTGTCAATGCTACTACGCTTAGCGTTTTTGAATCTATAATAACAGTCTAATGATCTACTACAGAAGTCCAATGTAGTTTTACACACAGGTTTTTCAACCTACAAAATCAATTCTGTTATAATCGCTAATTATGGGTAATAAAGTGGTTTTTGCACAAAAGTATTTAGTTAAAATATAACCAATGTAAACTCATTCTAACGCCGATACGTACATTGCGTGAAAGTTTGGTTATAAAATAGTAAGCAGGGGGTCGTCTCTCAAATCAGGGCGAGCAATGCAGGTTACGGTTACTTAAACCAAGTCTACTAATTTGCCCCATTATATTATATCAAAGCATCAGTAAATTTTAAATAAAATGATGTAAGTTATGTTGTAAATTATGTTCTAAAAACGAGCTATATAAACATAGTTACCGACGGGCCCGACGTGAGATAGAGTGAATCAAAACATAAACTATTTAAAAAGAAAGAGATGCAGATTTGCAAAGTATGAGTTAAATAGGCAATTAAAAATTTTACAACAATTTAATTGCCAAATAAATATTTTAATTATTTTGTTTCTTTCAAAGTCAATCGTCTTGTCATTTTTAAAAAGTGAATTTGACGGTATAATATTATTTATATCTAAAATCGGCGTCAAGCCAATATGTTTACACCTTTTTTGCATGAAGGTTGGCGTTGAATTTTTGTAATTGTTGTTTATTTTTTTGTAATGCACAAGGGAGAAAATGTGTGCCTAAAATCAGGACTACTTTTTTTTTAGTTGGATATCTATTATGCCTGGGCTACTAGGTATGCGAAGTACAATGTACCTTAGACACCGACAGCTGTTATCATATGGCCAAATTCATACTTAGAATTTTGTCAAGACTAAGGAGTTCCAACTTTAGCAATGTTTTTTACATGCTACACTTGCTAACTTGGGACCAGAAACACCTCGATGGCGCAGTGGATAAGCTGCCACGCTTACAATAAGCAAGTCCTTGGTTCGAATCCATGCGGAACGTTTTCCGCAGTCCACCGGAATCTGTATTGAGCCGGGTGACCATTCGACATTAGGATGTAATTAACGTCGCTCTCTTCTGAATATTGGTCTATCAGGAAGAGTAACAAGACCACACACAAAACATCCACACGTACATGATTTGGAAGTAGTACAAAAAACATTTTTTAGTACATGTAAACCAGATAAAGAAAAATATTCTCCATTAGACAACTATAAAAGAATATTTACAGAATATTTTGTAACTGTAATTCACTAACAGGGCAGATTAGACGTGCTAGAAGCCATTTAAATAAATATTAATTATAATTGCAAAATATTTTTCCTAAAAAGCCTATTGCATCAAAAACGTAGAAATTATGCAAACATATCACTTTTCGGTAAATAATAAAAGATCTAAAGGAGTAATTATTAACATAGAATATTATTTTTTACAATTATAAATCTTTAGTCTTCACATAAAAAAATTGTTAAAATTAAATCTTTGTATGGAAAATTATGAAAAATATTTAAAGATTGAAAAATTTTATTTTAGCTAAAGTTAAAGAAAAATGTTTTTTGCCCTTGAGATTTTTCCGTTGGCTAAAACTAACACTCTTAACATCTCATTGAAATCTTAATTAATTTCCGAAAAATAGCACTTTTTGGATTTTCCCAAATGCCGACTTTTTGGTGGTCACTGTATATACAGTGTGTCCATTTAGTGCGCCGGTATTTGATTACGCTGTCAGTTATTTTCTGATAAAAATTTTGATTAATGTTTTCCTAATGAGATTGAAAGGGGCATATTTTAAAATTATTTTGACATCTACGGGGTGTTCCAAAAAAGTTTGGATAAAAAAGGTATCACTTTTTAAACGGAACACCCGTACCTCTTTATGACTATTTAAGCCTCTATAAGTTCTACGTTCAATTCTAAGTTTTTTTACTTCCTTTTACTATAAAGGAAGTATTGGATTCACCCCAAAAATTCGAAATTGAGTTTTCAACGGATCTTCACGTTTTAGAGTCCCCTGATCCCAAAAAACATATTTTTTTTCATTGGTCTGTCTGTGTGTCTGTGAACAGAATATCTCAAAAACGAAAAGAGGTATTGCGTTGAAACTTCATATATAAGTTTTGTGTACTATGTAGATGAGACAGCAAGCTTTTGAAGAAAATCGCATAACTTGAAGTAGCTGTTTACTCTTGTGATTTTTCGGTTTTTTTCGATTTTTTCAAAAACGGCTCTAACGATTTTTTTTAAACTTTATATTTTTATTACATTTTTAATGTGTATTGATGTGAGATAGGTGATTTTCCAGTTGAATACTTCTAAAGTGGGTTTCTTTTGTTTTTTTTCTATTATTTTTATTAACTCTATTTTAAATAAAACACCCGGTATATTATTACATTTTCGAATTCACCTTAAAATTCTAGAAAAAATTTGTCTCTTCAACTAACACTCTATTTTGTACCGTTTTTGTAGAATTTGTAATTTTTGACAAATTTTTAAAAATTAAAAATGAAATTTTTGACTAATTATAAGATCACTGTAAAAGGAAGTTGTGTGAGTGTATCACACCAGATTTTTTTAAATTGCTTTTATCGTTTCCAAGTTATTAACGTTTTTTAGTATTTTTTTGTCAACATCAAGCTTTCAATTAAAACGTGACATTTTCCCCACTTTTGAAAATTTGTTCCCTGAAAATTAATGCCGTTGTCATTTAGAATACAACAATACTAATGTTCAAAAAAGCTGGAGATTTTAATACAGGGTGTTCAAAATACCGGTTCAAATTTCAATATCTTCAACCTTTATTTTCTCAAGTTTTGTAAATGGAACCCAACATGTTGTACTTCAATCTAAAGAGTGTTTGATAAATTAAGATTTTATTAAAAAATCACAATAAATGTGTACTATTTGCCGCATGGTTTTTTAATGGTGCTGGTAATAAACCAATTTGACGGTTAACCGGCTCTCGGTTAACTACGGTTATTTCATAAATCGAACACCGTTTCATAAACAATTTTGTAATTCTGTTTAAAAACTGGTTTCTAAATCGGTTTACGATCCATTTAAAAAACCTATAAACCGGATTAAAATCAATTTAAAAACTGGACTAACAAACTTAAATTGGTCATACATTCGCATTTTAATTATTAAGAACAAACCTTTAAATTAATTGATGAATCGGTTTTTAAACCGGCTTATAAACCGGAGTTAAACCTGTTTATAAACAGGTTTTCAAACCGCTTTGTCAACCGGTTTACAAACCGTTTCTTAAACAGGTTTACAAACCGGTTCGTTGGCCGGCTTAAAATCATACAATTAGTTAACCGGTTTACTAGTGTTCGATTTATGAAAAAACCACCGTTCACCGAAAGCCGGCTAACCGTGAAATCGGTTTTTTACCAGCACCATTCAAAACCATTCGGCAAATAGTGCACATTCATCGTGATATAGGGGCTTGAATAGCGGTAAAGGAATACAGAGTGTTCCATTAAAAAGATTAAAAAATGTAAAGCCAAACTTTTTTAGGACACTCTGTATAAGTCAAAATAATTTTAAAATGTGCCCCCTTCCACCCCATTAGGATCGCCCTAATTGAATTTTCTATCGAAAACTAGGTAAAGTGTAATCGGAGACCGGCGCACTAAATGCACACCTTGTATATATTTTTTAAGCATACCGATGGACCTATAAATAAATGTGGAGTGAATAAAAAATGAACTACTTAAAAAGAAGGAGGTGCATATATGGATATATGCAAGCATCCTGTTTTTTCTGTTCAGTCTATCTTATTGCCGTTATATTTAATTTTGATCACATGGATATACGCCAAACACTACGTAATCCTACAACATAAACTACAATCACAGCTAACTAGACCACAAATATAAATGGATAGCCGTTATTTAATTGTTATAGGCCAATAGCTGTATAAAGACTACGTAATGCTAGAAGTATTCAAACAAAGTGTCTCATAGAGTGAATAAAGATAAACTCCTTGAAAAAGAAAGCTTTACATATATGCAAATTTTCGGTTCAGTAGGCTGGTTGTGCAGTGTCAAAAACGAATTAAAAATGTGTTAACTTATTACAATTACTAAATAACTAATTAATTATTCCGTTTCTTTTACCCTATAAGACAATCACCCCGTCATTTTTAAAACGTGAAAGATACAAATTTCTGCCGAATTTGACGATAAAATACTACTTACGTCGTCACTAAATCGGCGCCAAGCATACTAAAATGTTTCGTTAGTACTCGTATGTTCATCTCTTTATCACTAAAGCATTCTGTTTTTAGTCTAACTCATTGCTGTTGTACTTAATTATGGGCACATGGATATACATTAATCACTACGTAATCCTAGAACAGTTAAAAACGTTCGTGTAGAATTCGCTACGACGTACATAAACAACGACCACAGCTAACTAGACCACACATTCAAATGAAGCAGCTAATTAATTATTATAGGCCAATCCCTATATTAAAGACTAAGGAATGCTAGATTTATCCAAACGAAGTGTCTCATATTACCCCGAGTAGTAAGCGGGAACCATAAGGCGTCAGGAGCTCTAGAGATTAGCAAAGTTATAAATAAGTAAACCCAGTTTTACCTAAATGAAGTGTAACAATTCGCCCCACTCAGTATCAAAGCATTAGAACGATTTAGAAACTGATGAATTGACGTTTTAAAAACGAAGTGTCCCGATAAACCTATGATTACATACAAGAGACGCGAAATAGAGTGAATAAAAATAAACTACTTGAATGAGACAGAGTTGCATATATGCAAATTTTCAGTTCAGTAGGCTGATTGTACAGTATCAAAAACGAATTAAAAATGAGTCAATGTATGTCCCAAATACTAAATAACTAATTACTTATTCAGTTTCTTTTACGTAAATTCAATCGCCCCGAAATTTTTAAAATGTGAAAGATTCAAATTTTTGCCGAATTTGATGATAAAATACTACTTACGTCGTCACTAAATCGGCGCCAAGCATACTAAAATGTTTTGTTAGTACTCGTATGTTCATCTCTTTATCACTAAAGCATTCTGTTTTTAGTCTAACTCATTGCTGTTATACTTAATTATGGGCCCATGGATATACATTAAACACTACGTAATCCTACAACAGTTAAAAACGTTCGTGTAGAATTCGCTACGACGTACATAAACAACGACCACAGCTAACTAGACCACACATTCAAATGAAGCAGCTAATTAATTATTATAGGCCAATCACTATATTAAAGACTAAGGAATGCTAGATTTATCCAAACGAAGTGTCTCATATTACCCCGAGTAGTAAGCGGGAACCATAAGGCGTCAGGAGCTCTAGAGATTAGCAAAGTTATAAATAAGTAAACCCAGTTTTACCTAAATGAAGTGTACCAATTCGCCCCACTCACTATCAAAGCATTAGAACGATTTAGAAACTGATGAATTGGCGTTTTAAAAACGAAGTGTCCCGATAAACCTATGATTAGATACAAGAGACGCGAAATAGAGTGAATAAAAATAAACTACTTGAATGAGACAGAGTTGCATATATGCAAATTTTCAGTTCAGTAGGCTGATTGTACAGTATCAAAAACGAATTAAAAATGAGTCAATGTATGTCCCAAATACTAAATAACTAATTACTTATTCAGTTTCTTTTACGTAAATTCAATCGCCCCGACATTTTTAAAATGTGAAAGATTCAAATTTTTGCCGAATTTGATGATAAAATACTACTTACGTCGTCACTAAATCGGCGCCAAGCATACTAAAATGTTTTGTTAGTACTCGTATGTTCATCTCTTTATCACTAAAGCATTCTGTTTTTAGTCTAACTCATTGCTGTTATACTTAATTATGGGCCCATGGATATACACTAAACACTACGTAATCCTACAACAGTTAAAAACGTTCGTGTAGAATTCGCTACGACGTACATAAACAACGACCACAGCTAACTAGACCACACATTCAAATGAAGCAGCTAATTAATTATTATAGGCCAATCACTATATTAAAGACTAAGGAATGCTAGATTTATCCAAACGAAGTGTCTCATATTACCCCGAGTAGTAAGCGGGAACCATAAGGTGTCAGGAGCTCTAGAAATTGGCGAAGTTAGAAGTAAACCCAGTTTTACCTAAATGAAGTGTACCAATTCGCCCCACTCAGTATCAAAGCATTAGAACGATTTAGAAACTGTTGAATTGGCGTTTTAAAAACGAAGTGTCCCGATAAACCTATGATTAGATACAAGAGACGCGAAATAGAGTGAATAAAAATAAACTACTTGAAAAAGACAGAGTTGCATATATGCAAATTTTCAGTTCAGTAGGCTGATTGTACGGTATCAAAAACGAATTAAAAATTAGTCAATGTATGGCCCAATTACTAAATAACTAATTACTTATTCAGTTTTTTTACGTAAAGTCAATCGCCCCGACATTTTTAAAATGTGAAAGATTCAAATTTCTGCCGAATTTGACGATAAAATACTACTTACGTCGTCACTAAATCGGCGCCAAGCATACTAAAATGTTTTGTTAGTACTCGTATGTTCATCTTTTTATCACTAAAGCATTCTGTTTTTAGTCTAACTCATTGCCGTTATACTTAATTATGGGCCCATGGATATACATCAATCACTACGTAATCCTACAACAGTTAAAAACGTTCGTGTAGAATTCGCTACGACGTACATAAACAACGACCACAGCTAACTAGACCACACATTCAAATGAAGCAGCTAATTAATTATTATAGGCCAATCACTATATTAAAGACTAAGGAATGCTAGATTTATCCAAACGAAGTGTCTCATATTACCCCGAGTAGTAAGCGGGAACCATAAGGCGTCAGGAGCTCTAGAGATTAGCAAAGTTATAAATAAGTAAACCCAGTTTTACCTAAATGAAGTGTACCAATTCGCCCCACTCAGTATCAAAGCATTAGAACGATTTAGAAACTGTTGAATTGGCGTTTTAAAAACGAAGTGTCCCGATAAACCTATGATTAGATACAAGAGACGCGAAATAGAGTGAATAAAAATAAACTACTTGAATGAGACAGAGTTGCATATATGCAAATTTTCAGTTCAGTAGGCTGATTGTACAGTATCAAAAACGAATTACAAATGAGTCAATGTATGTCCCAAATACTAAATAACTAATTACTTTTTCAGTTTCTTTTACGTAAATTCAATCGCCCCGACATTTTTAAAATGTGAAAGATTCAAATTTTTGCCGAATTTGATGATAAAATACTACTTACGTCGTCACTAAATCGGCGCCAAGCATACTAAAATGTTTTGTTAGTACTCGTATGTTCATCTCTTTATCACTAAAGCATTCTGTTTTTAGTCTAACTCATTGCTGTTATACTTAATTATGGGCCCATGGATATACATTAAACACTACGTAATCCTACAACAGTTAAAAACGTTCGTGTAGAATTCGCTACGACGTACATAAACAACGACCACAGCTAACTAGACCACACATTCAAATGAAGCAGCTAATTAATTATTATAGGCCAATCACTATATTAAAGACTAAGGAATGCTAGATTTATCCAAACGAAGTGTCTCATATTACCCCGAGTAGTAAGCGGGAACCATAAGGTGTCAGGAGCTCTAGAAATTGGCGAAGTTAGAAGTAAACCCAGTTTTACCTAAATGAAGTGTACCAATTCGCCCCACTCAGTATCAAAGCATTAGAACGATTTAGAAACTGTTGAATTGGCGTTTTAAAAACGAAGTGTCCCGATAAACCTATGATTAGATACAAGAGACGCGAAATAGAGTGAATAAAAATAAACTACTTGAAAAAGACAGAGTTGCATATATGCAAATTTTCAGTTCAGTAGGCTGATTGTACAGTATCAAAAACGAATTACAAATGAGTCAATGTATGTCCCAAATACTAAATAACTAATTACTTTTTCAGTTTCTTTTACGTAAATTCAATCGCCCCGACATTTTTAAAATGTGAAAGATTCAAATTTTTGCCGAATTTGATGATAAAATACTACTTACGTCGTCACTAAATCGGCGCCAAGCATACTAAAATGTTTTGTTAGTACTCGTATGTTCATCTCTTTATCACTAAAGCATTCTGTTTTTAGTCTAACTCATTGCTGTTATACTTAATTATGGGCCCATGGATATACATTAAACACTACGTAATCCTACAATAGTTAAAAACGTTCGTGTAGAATTCGCTACGACGTACATAAACAACGACCACAGCTAACTAGACCACACATTCAAATGAAGCAGCTAATTAATTATTATAGGCCAATCACTATATTAAAGACTAAGGAATGCTAGATTTATCCAAACGAAGTGTCTCATATTACCCCGAGTAGTAAGCGGGAACCATAAGGTGTCAGGAGCTCTAGAAATTGGCGAAGTTAGAAGTAAACCCAGTTTTACCTAAATGAAGTGTACCAATTCGCCCCACTCAGTATCAAAGCATTAGAACGATTTAGAAACTGTTGAATTGGCGTTTTAAAAACGAAGTGTCCCGATAAACCTATGATTAGATACAAGAGACGCGAAATAGAGTGAATAAAAATAAACTACTTGAATGAGACAGAGTTGCATATATGCAAATTTTCAGTTCAGTAGGCTGATTGTACAGTATCAAAAACGAATTACAAATGAGTCAATGTATGTCCCAAATACTAAATAACTAATTACTTTTTCAGTTTCTTTTACGTAAATTCAATCGCCCCGACATTTTTAAAATGTGAAAGATTCAAATTTTTGCCGAATTTGATGATAAAATACTACTTACGTCGTCACTAAATCGGCGCCAAGCATACTAAAATGTTTTGTTAGTACTCGTATGTTCATCTCTTTATCACTAAAGCATTCTGTTTTTAGTCTAACTCATTGCTGTTATACTTAATTATGGGCCCATGGATATACATTAAACACTACGTAATCCTACAACAGTTAAAAACGTTCGTGTAGAATTCGCTACGACGTACATAAACAACGACCACAGCTAACTAGACCACACATTCAAATGAAGCAGCTAATTAATTATTATAGGCCAATCACTATATTAAAGACTAAGGAATGCTAGATTTATCCAAACGAAGTGTCTCATATTACCCCGAGTAGTAAGCGGGAACCATAAGGTGTCAGGAGCTCTAGAAATTGGCGAAGTTAGAAGTAAACCCAGTTTTACCTAAATGAAGTGTACCAATTCGCCCCACTCATTATCAAAGCATTAGAACGATTTAGAAACTGTTGAATTGGCGTTTTAAAAACGAAGTGTCCCGATAAACCTATGATTAGATACAAGAGACGCGAAATAGAGTGAATAAAAATAAACTACTTGAATGAGACAGAGTTGCATATATGCAAATTTTCAGTTCAGTAGGCTGATTGTACAGTATCAAAAACGAATTACAAATGAGTCAATGTATGTCCCAAATACTAAATAACTAATTACTTTTTCAGTTTCTTTTACGTAAATTCAATCGCCCCGACATTTTTAAAATGTGAAAGATTCAAATTTTTGCCGAATTTGATGATAAAATACTACTTACGTCGTCACTAAATCGGCGCCAAGCATACTAAAATGTTTTGTTAGTACTCGTATGTTCATCTCTTTATCACTAAAGCATTCTGTTTTTAGTCTAACTCATTGCTGTTATACTTAATTATGGGCCCATGGATATACATTAAACACTACGTAATCCTACAACAGTTAAAAACGTTCGTGTAGAATTCGCTACGACGTACATAAACAACGACCACAGCTAACTAGACCACACATTCAAATGAAGCAGCTAATTAATTATTATAGGCCAATCACTATATTAAAGACTAAGGAATGCTAGATTTATCCAAACGAAGTGTCTCATATTACCCCGAGTAGTAAGCGGGAACCATAAGGTGTCAGGAGCTCTAGAAATTGGCGAAGTTAGAAGTAAACCCAGTTTTACCTAAATGAAGTGTACCAATTCGCCCCACTCAGTATCAAAGCATTAGAACGATTTAGAAACTGTTGAATTGGCGTTTTAAAAACGAAGTGTCCCGATAAACCTATGATTAGATACAAGAGACGCGAAATAGAGTGAATAAAAATAAACTACTTGAAAAAGACAGAGTTGCATATATGCAAATTTTCAGTTCAGTAGGCTGATTGTACAGTATCAAAAACGAATTAAAAATGAGTCAATGTATGGCCCAATTACTAAATAACTAATTACTTATTCAGTTTTTTTACGTAAAGTCAATCGCCCCGACATTTTTAAAATGTGAAAGATTCAAATTTTTGCCGAATTTGATGATAAAATACTACTTACGTCGTCACTAAATCGGCGCCAAGCATACTAAAATGTTTTGTTAGTACTCGTATGTTCATCTTTTTATCACTAAAGCATTCTGTTTTTAGTCTAACTCATTGCCGTTATACTTAATTATGGGCCCATGGATATACATTAATCACTACGTAATCCTACAACAGTTAAAAACGTTCGTGTAGAATTCGCTACGACGTACATAAACAACGACCACAGCTAACTAGACCACACATTCAAATGAAGCAGCTAATTAATTATTATAGGCGAATCCATATATTAAAGCCTAAGGAATGCTAGATTTATCCAAACGAAGTGTCTCATATTACCCCGAGTAGTAAGCGGGAACCATAAGGTGTCAGGAGCTCTAGAAATTGGCGAAGTTAGAAGTAAACCTAGTTTTACCTAAATGAAGTGTACCAATTCGCCCCACTCAGTATCAAAGCATTAGAACGATTTAGAAACTGATGAATTGGCGTTTTAAAAACGAAGTGTCCCGATAAACCTATGATTAGATACAAGAGACGCGAAATAGAGTGAATAAAAATAAACTACTTGAATGAGACAGAGTTGCATATATGCAAATTTTCAGTTCAGTAGGCTGATTGTACAGTATCAAAAACGAATTAAAAATGAGTCAATGTATGGCCCAATTACTAAATAACTAATTACTTATTCAGTTTTTTTACGTAAAGTCAATCGCCCCGACATTTTTAAAATGTGAAAGATTCAAATTTCTGCCGAATTTGATGATAAAATACTACTTACGTCGTCACTAAATCGGCGCCAAGCATACTAAAATGTTTTGTTAGTACTCGTATGTTCATCTTTTTATCACTAAAGCATTCTGTTTTTAGTCTAACTCATTGCCGTTATACTTAATTATGGACCCATGGATATACATCAATCACTACGTAATCCTACAACAGTTAAAAACGTTCGTGTAGAATTCGCTACGACGTACATAAACAACGACCACAGCTAACTAGACCACACATTCAAATGAAGCAGCTAATTAATTATTATAGGCCAATCCCTATATTAAAGACTAAGGAATGCTAGATTTATCCAAACGAAGTGTCTCATATTACCCCGAGTAGTAAGCGGGAACCATAAGGCGTCAGGAGCTCTAGAAATTGGCGAAGTTAGAAGTAAACCCAGTTTTACCTAAATGAAGTGTACCAATTCGCCCCACTCAGTATCAAAGCATTAGAACGATTTAGAAACTGTTGAATTGGCGTTTTAAAAACGAAGTGTCCCGATAAACCTATGATTAGATACAAGAGACGCGAAATAGAGTGAATAAAAATAAACTACTTGAATGAGACAGAGTTGCATATATGCAAATTTTCAGTTCAGTAGGCTGATTGTACAGTATCAAAAACGAATTACAAATGAGTCAATGTATGTCCCAAATACTAAATAACTAATTACTTTTTCAGTTTCTTTTACGTAAATTCAATCGCCCCGACATTTTTAAAATGTGAAAGATTCAAATTTTTGCCGAATTTGATGATAAAATACTACTTACGTCGTCACTAAATCGGCGCCAAGCATACTAAAATGTTTTGTTAGTACTCGTATGTTCATCTCTTTATCACTAAAGCATTCTGTTTTTAGTCTAACTCATTGCTGTTGTACTTAATTATGGGCCCATGGATATACATTAAACACTACGTAATCCTACAACAGTTAAAAACGTTCGTGTAGAATTCGCTACGACGTACATAAACAACGACCACAGCTAACTAGACCACACATTCAAATGAAGCAGCTAATTAATTATTATAGGCCAATCACTATATTAAAGACTAAGGAATGCTAGATTTATCCAAACGAAGTGTCTCATATTACCCCGAGTAGTAAGCGGGAACCATAAGGTGTCAGGAGCTCTAGAAATTGGCGAAGTTAGAAGTAAACCCAGTTTTATCTAAATGAAGTGTACCAATTCGCCCCACTCAGTATCAAAGCATTAGAACGATTTAGAAACTGTTGAATTGGCGTTTTAAAAACGAAGTGTCCCGATAAACCTATGATTAGATACAAGAGACGCGAAATAGAGTGAATAAAAATAAACTACTTGAATGAGACAGAGTTGCATATATGCAAATTTTCAGTTCAGTAGGCTGATTGTACAGTATCAAAAACGAATTACAAATGAGTCAATGTATGTCCCAAATACTAAATAACTAATTACTTTTTCAGTTTCTTTTACGTAAATTCAATCGCCCCGACATTTTTAAAATGTGAAAGATTCAAATTTTTGCCGAATTTGATGATAAAATACTACTTACGTCGTCACTAAATCGGCGCCAAGCATACTAAAATGTTTTGTTAGTACTCGTATGTTCATCTCTTTATCACTAAAGCATTCTGTTTTTAGTCTAACTCATTGCTGTTATACTTAATTATGGGCCCATGGATATACATTAAACACTACGTAATCCTACAACAGTTAAAAACGTTCGTGTAGAATTCGCTACGACGTACATAAACAACGACCACAGCTAACTAGACCACACATTCAAATGAAGCAGCTAATTAATTATTATAGGCCAATCACTATATTAAAGACTAAGGAATGCTAGATTTATCCAAACGAAGTGTCTCATATTACCCCGAGTAGTAAGCGGGAACCATAAGGTGTCAGGAGCTCTAGAAATTGGCGAAGTTAGAAGTAAACCCAGTTTTACCTAAATGAAGTGTACCAATTCGCCCCACTCAGTATCAAAGCATTAGAACGATTTAGAAACTGTTGAATTGGCGTTTTAAAAACGAAGTGTCCCGAGAAACCTATGATTAGATACAAGAGACGCGAAATAGAGTGAATAAAAATAAACTACTTGAAAAAGACAGAGTTGCATATATGCAAATTTTCAGTTCAGTAGGCTGATTGTACAGTATCAAAAACGAATTAAAAATGAGTCAATGTATGGCCCAATTACTAAATAACTAATTACTTATTCAGTTTTTTTACGTAAAGTCAATCGCCCCGACATTTTTAAAATGTGAAAGATTCAAATTTTTGCCGAATTTGATGATAAAATACTACTTACGTCGTCACTAAATCGGCGCCAAGCATACTAAAATGTTTTGTTAGTACTCGTATGTTCATCTTTTTATCACTAAAGCATTCTGTTTTTAGTCTAACTCATTGCCGTTATACTTAATTATGGGCCCATGGATATACATTAATCACTACGTAATCCTACAACAGTTAAAAACGTTCGTGTAGAATTCGCTACGACGTACATAAACAACGACCACAGCTAACTAGACCACACATTCAAATGAAGCAGCTAATTAATTATTATAGGCGAATCCATATATTAAAGCCTAAGGAATGCTAGATTTATCCAAACGAAGTGTCTCATATTACCCCGAGTAGTAAGCGGGAACCATAAGGTGTCAGGAGCTCTAGAAATTGGCGAAGTTAGAAGTAAACCCAGTTTTACCTAAATGAAGTGTACCAATTCGCCCCACTCAGTATCAAAGCATTAGAACGATTTAGAAACTGTTGAATTGGCGTTTTAAAAACGAAGTGTCCCGATAAACCTATGATTAGATACAAGAGACGCGAAATAGAGTGAATAAAAATAAACTACTTGAAAAAGACAGAGTTGCATATATGCAAATTTTCAGTTCAGTAGGCTGATTGTACAGTATCAAAAACGAATTACAAATGAGTCAATGTATGTCCCAAATACTAAATAACTAATTACTTTTTCAGTTTCTTTTACGTAAATTCAATCGCCCCGACATTTTTAAAATGTGAAAGATTCAAATTTCTGCCGAATTTGACGATAAAATACTACTTACGTCGTCACTAAATCGGCGCCAAGCATACTAAAATGTTTCGTTAGTACTCGTATGTTCATCTCTTTATCACTAAAGCATTCTGTTTTTAGTCTAACTCATTGCTGTTGTACTTAATTATGGGCCCATGGATATACATTAATCACTACGTAATCCTACAACAGTTAAAAACGTTCGTGTAGAATTCGCTACGACGTACATAAACAACGACCACAGCTAACTAGACCACACATTCAAATGAAGCAGCTAATTAATTATTATAGGCCAATCCCTATATTAAAGACTAAGGAATGCTAGATTTATCCAAACGAAGTGTCTCATATTACCCCGAGTAGTAAGCGGGAACCATAAGGCGTCAGGAGCTCTAGAAATTGGCGAAGTTAGAAGTAAACCCAGTTTTACCTAAATGAAGTGTACCAATTCGCCCCACTCAGTATCAAAGCATTAGAACGATTTAGAAACTGTTGAATTGGTGTTTTAAAAACGAAGGGTCCCGATAAACCTATGATTAGGTACAAGAGACGTGAAATAGAGTGAATAAAAATAAACTACTGAAAAAAGAAAGAGTTGCATATATGCAAATTTTCAGTTCAGTAGGCTGGTTGTACAGTATCAAAAACGAATTCAAAATTAATCAATGTATGTCCCAATTACTAAATAACTAATTACTTATTCAGTTTCTTTTGCGTAAAGTCAATCGCCCCGTCATTTTTAAAATGTGAAAGATTCAAATTTCTGCCGAATTTGACGGTAAAATACTACGTATGTCGCGTTATCACTAAATAGGAGCAATACTAAAATGTCTTATTAGTACTCGTATGTTCATCTCTTTATTACTAAAGCATTCTGTTTTTTTTCAGTCTAGCTCATTGCCGTTATATTTAATTATACACCCATGGATATAACATGTGAGCAAACGAAAATGAAATCAAGCTTGGCCTTGAACACTGACACATATGTCGATTATTAATTCACATTACGTTGGAGGTGGACTATTATATAAAACTGTCATATTTAAATTAAAAACATCAGAAGTAATAAAACCACATGACGTAATTTTTTCAAAGCCAACCTTGATTTCGTTTTCATTTGTCCACATGTTACATTGAAGACTACATAATCCTAGAACAGATAAAAACGTTCGCTACGATGTAAGTAAACAACGAACACAGCTAATTAGACCACACATTTAAATGGACAGCCGTTATTTAATTGTTATAGGCCAATCGCTATATTAAATACTAAAAGTAAGGCTAGATTTATTCAAACGAAGTGTCTCATATTACCCCGACCAGTAAGCGGGAACCATAGGCAGGCAGGAGGCTACGTTTAAACCCAGGTTGCACCAATTCGCCAAGCTCGATATCAAAGTAGTGGAAAAACTTAGCAGCTGTAAATTGTTGTTTCAGAAGCGAGTTATAGCGATGTGTCCTTGACTAATATAACAGCGGTTATAAGGAATGAATAAAAAGAAAAGTACTACTTGAACAAAAAAACAACGTATATGAAAAATGTCAGTGCAGTAGGCTGGTGGTGCATTTTCATTATAACGTTTTCTCGTAAATGTTAAAAAAGAATTAAAACAATTTAAATTTTTATTGCAATTATTAAATAAATAATAATTAATTACTCCGTTCCATTCATGTAATCAATCGCCTCCTAATTTTTAAATGGAAAAGGTTGAAATTTCTGTGGACTTTTATCTTAAAATGTTGCTATGTCATAGTTAAAATCGGCGTCAATCTAACTAAAATATTTATTTTGTATGTTTATCTTTTTCTTATTCAAGTATTCTGTTTTTTTTTGTTCGTACTGTCTCAATGCCATTACATTTGATTACAGGTCCATCGGTATGCATTCAAAACTCCGTAATGCCATTTAAATTGGAGTTTTTTCAGTTCAATAGGCTAATAGTGTATTTTTATTATAACATTTTATCATAAATGTCAAAAACGTATTAAAACAAATTCAACTTCTTTAGAATGTGTCTTTCTTTCTCAAGCATTCCGTTTTTTAGTACTTTTCACAACAAAGAAAGTATTTTTTTTGTTCAAACTAACTCATTGGCGTTATATATAATTACGACCCCATCCGTATACATTAAAGACTATGTAATGCAACAACAGTTATAAAAGTGCGTGTAAAATTCAAATGGTGAGCCGTTATTTAATATTGTTATAGACCAATCCCTATATTAAAGACTACGTAATGCTAGATTTGTTCAAACGAAGTGTGTCATCTTACCCCGACCAGTAAGCGGGAACCATAAGCCGTTAGGAGCTGTAGAAATTTAGCGAGGTTACGTAATTAAACGAAGTGTACCAATTCGCCATACTCGATATCAAAGCATTAGAAAAATTTAAAAGCTACAAATTGGCGTTTTTAAAACCAGGTATACCGTTGAACTTATGATTAAATATAAGAGATGTGAAATGAAGTGAATAAAAAAATAAACTACTTGAAAAAGAGAGAGTTGCATATATAGATATATGTAAAAATTCAGTTCAGTAGGTTGTGTAGCATCAACAAAGAATTTATAATATGTCAACTTTTGTTCCAATTACTAAATAAATAATTAGTTATTCCGTTTCTTTCACGTAAACTAAATTGCCCCAACATTTTTAAAATGTGAAAGATTCAGATTTCTCTCGAATTTGACGGTAAAATACTACTTAGGTATGTCGTAACTAAATTCGGCGTGAAGCATACTCAAATGTTTGGTTTGTACTCGTATGTTCATTTATTTAGTACTGAAGCATCCTGTTTTTTGTACAGTCTAACTCATTGCCGTAATTTTTAATTATCGGCCCACGAGTACACATTAAAAACTGCAAAATCCTACAACAATTTAAAAAGTGAGTGTAGAATTCGCTATGACGTTCATAAACAACGACCACAGCTGACTAGACCACAAATTCTAATGGCGAGTAATGGAGAGCCGTTATTTAATTGTTATAGGCCAATCTCGATATTAAAGACTACGTAATGCTAGATTTACTTAAGCGAAGTGTCTCATATTACCCCCAGCAGTAAGCAGGAACCATAAGCCGTTAGGAGTTGTAGAAGTTTAGCAAGGTTACGAGTAAACCCATTTGTACCTAAATGAAGTGTACCAATTCGCCCAACTCGGTATCAAAGCATTAGACAAATGTAGATGCTGTTAAATTGGTGTCTTAAAAACGAAGTATACCGATGGACCTATGATTAAATATACGAGACGTAAAATAGAGTGAATAAAAATAAACTACTTGAAAAAGAAAGAGTTACATATATGCAAAAATTTCAGTTCACTAAGCTGGTTGCGTAGTGTCAAACACGAATTAAAAATTTATCAACTTCTGTTCCAATTACTAAATAAATAATTAATTATTCCGCTTTGTTCACGTAAAGCCAATTTCTCCGTCATTTTTAAAATGTGAAAGATTCACAATTATGTGGAATTTGATGTTAAAATGCTACTTATACCGTAATTAAAGTCGATGTCAACATGCTGAAATATTTGGTTTGTACTAGTAAGTTCATCTCTTTATTATTAAATCATCCTGTTTTTTTTTGTTCAGTCTAACTCATTGCTGTTATATTTATTATGGGCCCACGGGTATACATTAAATACTATATAATTCTACAAAAGTTAAAAATGTGCGTGTAGAATTCACTATGACGTACATAAACAACGACCACAGCTGACAAGACCACAAATTCAAATGGAGAGCCCTTATTTAATTGTTCTAGGTCAATCCATGATATAACTAACGATCCATCCAGACGCATTAGGTCTCTGACCTAACGTAAGAAGAAGAAGAGAAGAGGAAAAGCTATTGGTCCTCATAAAACTGTTCAGGTGATTTTTTTACGTGGTCTAGTATCTAAGTGGCAACAAGTAATATTTTATGCGTACGATCAACCTATGAACACAAACCTTTTAAATGAAATAATATTAAAAACTGAAAATGCTGGATACAACGTAGTAGCTATGGTAAACGATATGGGACCAGGAAATATGAAGTTGTGGAAGACACTAGTCATTACTGTTAACAAAACAGTTTTTATTAACCCCTTTGAAAATTTCCGAAAAGTATTTGTGTTTGCCGATGCTCCTCACCTGATTAAGCTTTTGAGAAACCATTTTCTTGATCATGGATTTTTAGTAAACAATAAGATGGTTAACAAATTGCCCATTGAGCAACTGTTGAAGGTATCTGGCGAATTAAACATCATCCATAAAGTAACTCAGCACCTTTTAGATAAAGGGCAATCAAAGACTGAAGGTTAAAACAGCAACCAGTAGATTTCGAATACAGTTTCTAGGGCACTTGAATATTCTGGAAACAAAAATTATAACACTGGTAACTGGGAAGAAACAGCAATTTTTTTGAAAATGTTGAATGACTGGGTACATTTGTTGAACTCCAGAAACAACTATGGTAAACACCAAGGCACGAATGTCTACGGAGTGCAGTTAATTGAACAAAATGCATTGTTAAATAAAGTGGAACAAAGTAATATAAAATAAAAAATCATTACTTCCTTTTCAAAGAGGTATTATAATTTCAGGAAAATCGTTGAAAGGTCTTTACGAAGAATTATACGAAAAAAACAAAACAGAATATATTTTGACGTATCGTTTAAATCAAGACGTGGTAGAAAACTTTTTTCTTTTATAAGATGCATGGGAGCACAGGATGACCATCTAAGTGCTCATGATTTTATGTATAGAATGAAATGGTACATATTAGGTCGACATTTTTCTACAATACTTGCCAGCAATAAAAATGTAGAAATTGTTTCCTCTTCGGAGGAAAATGCAATACAACCAGTTACACAACAATCAAGTAATCGAAGTGATCCAAGAACAAACGCGTCTTCTATGCATAGTACATCTGTAGACTTAGAGCAAAAGACCACAACAGAACTGTTATTTCAGTCGATTCGCTCACAGGAAGACCCTGACGAAATAGAAGATTTTACTGTAGGGCAAATATTGCAGTGCCTTAATCAAAATGTGAAATCAAATTGGAATTAGACTCGGAATCGTTGGAATATATAGCTGGATATCTTGGCAATCCAACGCACGATTTTAATCCTAATGCGTCTGGATGGATTGTTAGTTATATCATGGATTGACCTAGAACAATTAAATAAGGGCTCTCCATTTGAATTTGTGGTCTTGTCAGCTGTGGTCGTTGTTTACGTACGTCATAGTGAATTCTACACGCACATTTTTAACTTTTGTAGAATTACATAGTATTTAATGTATACCCGTGGGGTCATAATAAATATAACAGCAATGAGTTAGACTGAACAAAAAAACAACAGGATGATTTAGTAATAAAGAGATGAACTTAGTAGTACAAACCAAATATTTTAGTATGTTGACATCGACTTTAATTACGGTATAAGTAGCATTTTAACATCAAATTCCACATAATTGTGAATCTTTCACATTTAAAAAATGACCGAGAAATTGACTTTACGTGAACAAAGCGGAATAATTAATTATTTATTTAGTAATTGGAACAAAAGTTGACATATTATTAATTCGTGGTTGATGTTGATGCTGCGCAACTTTCTGACTGAATTTTTACATACCTATATCCATACATGTAATACTTTCTTTTTCAAGTAGTTTATTTTTTTAAATTAACTTCATTTCACGTCTCTTATAATTAATCATTAAGTATATCGGTATACCTGGTTTAAAAACGCCAATTTGCAGCTTCTAAATTTTTCTAATGCCTTAATATCGAGTGTGACGATATGATACACTTTGTTTAAGTACGTAACCTTGCTAACTTTCTACAGCTCCTAAAGTGTTATGGTTCCCGCTTACTGCTCGGGGTAATATGAGACACTTCGTTTGAGTAAATCTAGCATTACGTAGTCTTTAATATAGGGATTGGCCTATAACAATATTAAATAACGGCTCACCATTTGAATTTTACACGCACTTTTATAACTGTTGTTGCATTACATAGTTTTTAATGTATACGGATGGGGTCGTAATTATATATAACGCCAATCTAAAGAAGTTGAATTTGTTTTAATACGTTTTTGACATTTATAATAAAATGTTATAATAAAAATACACTATTAGCCTACTGAACTGAAAAAACTCAAATTTAAATAGCATTACGGAGTTTTTAATGTATACCGATGGACCTGTAATTAAATGTAATGGCATTGCGACAGTACGAACAAAAAAGAAACAGAATACTTGAATAAGAAAAAGATAAACATACAAAATAAATATTTTAGTTAGATTGACGCCGATTTTAAGTATGACATAAGCAACATTTTAACGTAAAAGTCCACAGAAATTTCAACTTTTTCCATTTAAAAATTAGGAGGCGATTGATTACATGAATGGAACGGAGTAATTAATTATTATTTATTTAATAATTGCAATAAAAATTTAAATTGTTTTAATTCTTTTTTAACATTTACGAGAAAACGTTATAATGAAAATGCATCACCAGCCTACTGCACTGAAATTTTTCATATACTTACGTTGTTTTTTTTATCAAGTAGTACATTTCTTTTTATTCATTCCTTATCATCGCTGTTATATTAGTCAAGGGCACATTGCTATAACTCGTTTCTGAAACAACAATTTACAGCTGCTAAGTTTTTCCACTACTTTGATATCGTGCTTGGCAAAAGCCTCGCCAAATTTCTACAGCTCCTGACGGCTTATGGTTCCCGCTTACTAGTCGGGGTAATATGAGACACTTCGTTTGAATAAATCTAGCCTTACTTTAGTATTTAATATAGCGACTGGCCTATAACAATTAAATAACGGCTGTCCATTTAAATTTGTGGTCTAATTAGTTGTGGTCGTTCTTTATGTACATCGTAGCGAATTTTACACGAACGTTTTTATCTGATGTAGGATTATGTAGTGTTCAATGTAACATGTGGACAAATGAAAACGAAATCAAGGTTGGCTTTGAAAAAATTAAGTCATGCGGTTTTATTACTTCTGATATGACAGTTATTATAATAGTCCATATCCAACATAATGTGAATTAATAATCGACATATGTCTCAAGTTTCAAAGCCAAGCTTGATTTCATTTTCGTTTACTCCCATGCTATATCCATGAGCCTAGAATTAAATATAACGGCAATGACCTAGACTGAAAAAAACAGAATGCTTCATTAATAAAGAGATGAACATACGAGTACTAACAACACATTTTAGTATGCAACTATTTAGTGATGACGCGACATAAATAGTATTTTACCGTCAAATTCGGCAGAAATTTGAATCTTTCACATTTTAAAAATGACGGGGCGACTGACATTACGTAAAAGAAACTGAATAAGTAATTAGTTATTTAGTAATTGGGACATAAATTGACTCATTTTTAATTCGTTTTTGATACTGTACAACCAGCTTACTGAACTAAAAATTTGCATATATGCAACTCTGTCTTTTTCAAGTAGTATATTTTTATGGATTGCTAACTGAGACTTTATCTGGACATTGAAAGACCGGTCCTAAGTAATGCTAGATTTATTCAAACGAAGTGTCTCATATTACCCCGAGTAGTAAGAGGGAACCATAAAGCGTAAGGAGCTGTCGAAATTTCGCGAGGATACGAGAAAAACCAGTTTTACCTAAATGAAGTGTACCAATTCGCCCCACCCGATATCAAAGCATTAGAAAGATTTAGAAGCTGTTAAATTGACTTATTAAAAACGAGGTATACCGATGGACCGATGATTAGATATAACAGAGGTGAAATAGAGTGAATAAAAATAGTTGCATATATGCAAATTTTCAGTTCAGTAGGCTGGTTGTGCAGTATCAAAAACGAATTAAGCTTCTGTTACAATTACTAAATAAATAATTATTTATTCAGTATCTTTTACATAAAGTCAATCGCCCCGTCATTTTTAAAATGTGAAAGATTCTAATTTCTGCAGAGTTTGACGGTAAAATGCTACTACGTCGTTACTAAATCGACGCCAAGCATACTAAAATGTCTTGTTAGTACTTGTATGTTCATCTCTTTATTACTAAAGCATTCTGGTTATATTTAATTATAGACCCATGGACATAACATGTGAGCAAACGAAAATGAAATCAAGCTTGGCTTTGAAAACTGACACATATGTCGATTATTAATTCACATTACGTTGGAGGTGGACTATTATAATAACTGTCATATTTAAATTAAAAACATCAGAAGTAATAAACCATATGACTTAACTTTTTCAAAGCCAACATTGATTTCGTTTTCATTTGCTCACATGTTACATTAAACACTACCTAATCCTACAACAGTTAAAAATGTTCGTGTAGAATTCGCTACGACATACATAAAAAACAACCACAGCTAAGTAAACCACAAATTCAAATGAAGAGCCGCCATTCAATTGTTATAGGCCAATCACTATATTAAAGACTAAATAATACTAAATTTATTCAAACGAAGTGTCTCATATTACCGTAAGCAGTAAGCGGGAACCATAAGCCATCAGGAGATATAGAAATTTGGCGAGGTTACAAGTAAACCCAGTTTTACCTAAATGAAGTGTACCAATTCGCCCCACTCGACTTCAAAGCATTAGAAAGATTTAGAAGCTGTTAACTTGGCGTTTTAAAAACGAGGAATACCGATGGACCTATGATTAGATATAAGAGACGTGAAATAGAAACAGCTTGAAAAGTAAGAGTTACATATATTCCTCTTAAAGCCCCGCCGCAATTATCACTACCCATCACAACTTTCAGTCCAGGTGAAATACGAAAGGCGATCGCATATCTGCATAACAACAAGGCTCCTGGATATGACTTAATACGGCTGAGATATTAAAAGAGTTGCCGAGGAAAGGAATAACACTTATCCCAACAATATTTAATTCAGTTCTACAACTAGTATACTGGCCCAAGTTACTGAAATTCACCCAAATAATCCTCATACCTAAACCAGGTAAACCCCCTACCGAGGTAACCTCATATCGTCCCATAAGTCTTTTACCTGTAATCTCCAAACTCCTAGAAAAGCTTGTGTATAAGCGGATAAAATAAAATTACTGGCTGCCTTCACATCAGTTTGGCTTTAGGGAACAACATTCCACTATCCATCAATGTCACCTGATAGTTGACATCATACGAACGGCATTAGAAGAACAATATTGTACTGCGCAATGTCTTGACGCCACACAGGGTTTTGATAAAGTCTGGCATAGAGAGAGGTCTTTGTATAAAATCAAAGTAAACTTACCTCACCAGTACTATGAACTATTTCAATAATACCTAACAAATTGATATTTCCAAGTCAAACATAATGACGAGACATCTAAAATCCACCCCATACCATCTGGAGTACCGCAAGGGAGTGTTTTAGGGCCCATGATCTACCTACTCTTTACATGTGACTTCTAGCTACTCAACAAACCGAAATAGAAATTTTTGCAGATGACACGGTTATTCTAGCCACCGATGTAGATCCATTATCTGCAAGTCGTTACCTACAAATCACTTGAATATAATAGAAGAATGGCTTCAAAAATGGAGAATAAGAATAAATGAACAGCACTCTGTTCAAATAATCTTTTAATCTAAAACGTTCTTCATGCCCCCAGTTTCCCTGAATAATACAGTAATTCCCCAATCAAAAGAAGTCAGATACATATAGGCATGCACTTAGACTCTAAGCATATATATATATATTTGGGTTTAATTACATGTATAATACAATATGTAATATAATACATTAATAATTATACAGCTGGTCGCTGCATTCCCAATCCCAGTCTCCATGCTACCCGGTCCTGCGCCATTCCTTCATCCATATCCCGGTTTTCAAGGGATCGTCGTATTGCCTCATTCCACGATTTTCGGGGTCGACCTCTTTTATTCCTCCCTGGCGGCTTCCATTCGAACACTCGCTTTGGCAATCTTGTCTCATTCATCCTAAGTACATGTCCAAACCATTTCAAACTTTTCTTTTCTATTCTGTCCACAATTGTTTCTCTTGCTTTCATTCTGTTTCTAATTTCTTCATTTCGGACTCGTTGTAGTCTTGATGTTCTGGAACTTCTGCGTAAATAGTCCATTTCTACTACTATCAGTCTACGCTTTTCTTCTTCCTTCAAAGTCCACATTTCACATCCATATGTCAGAACTGTTTCCACCATTGTTTGTCCGATTCGTTTTTTATTTGTGTTGCTTATGTTCTTGTCCCACCAAATACTATTTAGGGCTTCTATTACATTCCTAGCCTTTTGGATTCTGTTGCGTATTTCCTGGCTTCCAATTCCATCTCCGTCTATTGTTACTCCTAAGTATTTAAATTTATCCACCTGTTTAATTTGTATATGGTCATCCATAAGGATTTCAAATTTCGCGACAGTATTGACCGCAAGATACTCCGTCTTCTCTAAACTCACTTCTAACCCCCATTTCTTATACTCTTTGTATAATCGTTTTAACATGAACTCCATATCGAAAGAATCTTGGGCCAGTATGGCTTGATCATCGGCGAAACTCATTGTATAGAGGTGTATGTCATTTATAGGTAAGCCCATTCGTTCACATGATTTTTTCCATCCTCGTAAGGCTATTTCCACATAAATGTTGAATAAAATAGGAGATAGACTACACCCTTGTCTAAGGCCTTTAGTGGGGTATATTGGTTCTGACAAGCATTGTCCTTGTTTGACGTAGGCTGTATTATTTTCATACAGTTCTTGAATGATTTTAAGTAAATGGTCGTTCACACCAATTTCCTTCAGTGCATACAGTAATTTCTTTCTTGGGACGCTGTCGTATGCTTTTTTTAAATCTATAAAAGTAACATGTACCTCTTGTGATCCCTACTCTTTTTCTTCTCTATTAGTTGTTGCATAATAAATAAATTATCCATACATGAGCGCCCTGGTGTGAATCCACTTTGGTCCTCACTTATAAAATGTCCAACTGTAGTTCTCAGTCTTTTTTGGATTATTTTTCCCCAGACTCTACTCAACACACTGGTTACGCTTAGCCCTCTATAACAGCCAGGGTCTTTTCTGTTACCTTTCTTAAAGAGCGATGAGATAACACTAATTTTCCATTCTTTAGGTGTTTTTTGTTGTGTTAGACATAAATTGAACAGGTGTGTGAGTCGCAACAATAGTATGTCTCCGCCGTGTTTAATAAGCTCCGCCGGTATATTGCCCGGACCAGGCGATCTTCCATTTTTCAGTTCTTTTATATTTGCCTTTAATTCTTCTACAGTTATCGATTCTACTTCCTCGTCATTATTATGTATTTCACATTCATCCATCATAAGTTCCTTTCTTTGCTCTACTAATAGGGATTCGTAATATTCTTTCCACTTATTAACACTAATTAATGTTAGGGACTTGTCCATGTTACCTGTTTTCATATTTTTTATTGTTTGCCAGACTTCAGTTGATCGTGATCCTCCTATGTATGTGTTTATCTGATTGCATTTATTTTCCCAAAATGTATTCTTTTCTTCTCTGATCTTCTGCCTTAGTTCTCTATTTTTTTGTTTATAATTTTGATTATTGATTTCTGTTCTGTTTGTTAAAAATTTTCTATAAAGCTCATTTTTTTCCTTAATCAATTGCTTTACAGTATCTGTAAGCCAGAATTTTATTCTGTTTTTATGTTTTTCACGAGTATATTGTCCAAGCGCTTCTGCCGCACTTTTATGTATAGCTCTTTTAACATTCTCATGTTCTTCTTCTATTGATTGTGATGGTAACATATTATCTAGTTCCGTTGTTAAACGTCTTTTATATAAGTCTTGAATACTTGGTTGGTGTAATAAATATAATTTATAGCGTTTGTTATTGATTTCAGTGACCCTATTTGAGTTTGGCTGCTCATTATTTTTCTTATTTTTTTTATTGTGCTTCACTGTAAAAGGATAAACTATTTTGGCTACTACCAGATGATGGTCGGTTCCACAATTAGCCCCTCTTTTTACTCTCGAATCATGTACTTGGAAGTTTGAGGTTTTCTTGGTAATCACGTAATCGATAATTGACTTCTGTTGCATCGACGGTCTTTCCCAAGTAAAACGATGGCAGTCCTTATGTGCATACCAAGTGTTTGTAAGTCTTAAATCATATTGGCTACAGAGCTCTACGAGTCTTTCGCCATTGTCATTCTGTACCTCATCGGCGAAGTTGCCAATTACGTCACTATCATCTTGTTTTTTAACCCTTCCATTTAAATCACCTGCCAATATTATATCTTGGAATCTTTTAGCTCTCATAATTATGCTCGAAAGTTTATCATAAAAATCATCTTTTAAGGTATTTTGAGAGTTATCTACAGGCGCATATACTCCTATAATCAGTGTTTCATAACCATATATTTTGAGTGTGACAGTCACTATTCTGTCAGATACATATTCATAGTTTTGTACAAACCGCTTAAGATCTTTTCTTATCATAATAGCTACCCCTGAGCTAGCTCGTTCATGTTTTTTTACCCCTGACCAAAAGTACACGTATCCTTCCATCTCTTCATTTCCACATCCCTTCCGTTTTGTTTCAGACAGTACTATAATATCCATTTTGTACTTCTCTATTTCAGATGTTATTTCCGCCATTTTATCCGATATGCCACGAATGTTCCACGTTCCAATTCTCTTTGTCCTTTTCATTGCCAAATGTTGTCGTAATTTACATCCATCCGATTTCCGAGGCTGAGTGCTGGTATTTTTAGCATTATTTTTTTTTAAGAAGGCAGGGTGCTGGCCTACTACTTCAACCCCCATACTTGGAGGACCAGGCTTTTCTGTTAGGTATGCTCCCTTAGTCGAATGGTTCCGGTTTTAAGGCGCCGGAATTTCGCCTTTCATCTTTCCTCGTTAGCTACAGTCTATTACGACTACAGGCAGGAGGCACGACGTGCACGTGAGGACAAGATTTGCTGGCAGAGCTGCTAAGAAGAGTTGCAGAGGCTACTCGAGATTTACTGGGACATACCTATTCGAGGCCCTCGAGGCCTTACCAGCCATTCACCTCACTCTAAGCAAACATGGAAAAAACACATAAAAAAAGGCAAAGAAATGGACCTTAAATTTTTAAAAATGTTCTGGCTTGTAGGAAGACAATCACCACTATCTTTAGAGGACATTAATTTATAAAGCAATTATTAAGCCGATTTGGAAATAGAGCATAAAAGTGTGGGATTGTTCCTTACGAGTCAAAATATGTTGACATTAGTGATGGGCATAACCGGATAATTTTCATAACCGAATTATTTGCATTCGAATGATATTAATAACCGAATGATTAGTTGAATAATCATTCGAATAAATTTTGGCTCTCGATTCGTTTCGATTTCGCCGGTTGGCGGTTCACCGTCATCTGAATCGGCATCGTAACTTGCAGATAGCAGAAGAACTCAGTTAATCGTTAATTATAATAATTGTATAAATGATTTTTATTTGATTTCTAAGGAGTTTAAACCATTAAAAATAGCTATATCAATACTAATCATAAAGAAATTACAAATATGCGAATACAAAGTATCTATTGAATCTATTTTTAGTTCCTAAAATTCTCTAGTAGCCACCCTTCTCTTTTCGCTTGCACATCATACCGGTATATTTTAGAATCCATAATTTATCTACGTTTAGCCTTCCGCGGTTCTAAGGACGCACACTTAAAATTTTAAACATCGAAATTTACTTCTTGTCCCACGTTCATATTATATTGACAACGGATAGGCATC